>CAWUFW010021443.1:0-120617 GCA_963921515.1 Calotriton arnoldi | reverse complement strand
ACTCATTGGCCAGACAGGCCTGTGGCATGGTGTACCACATGCCATTCTGGAGCCTGCAGCATTGTCAGTTGTCCTGCATGAACTCCATTGTAGCATTGACTATCGAGACATGAGGCCATCATGGTGTCTGGGTATGGAAGCATATCCGTCATATCAACAATGACCACGGGCAGCCCATTTGCTGACACAAGTACTGAGTCACTGACAGGAGATGGTATATGTGTGTAATGACACATTACACTCACAATCCTTGCAGATAAGTAAACTGGCAATGTGGTGCATGTTTGCACATATCATTAGTGACATCATACATGCACCAGACAGATGGGTCCATTGCCAGGATGGGTACGAGGAGCATGGGTGACTGGCACACTGACAAGTGCCTGGTTCACATATGTGTCATTCATTTAAGCAATGATTTTCTGTTAATGCCAGGGCTTGCTCTGTGATGTGCTGCAATTACAGTCATGTGTCAAGTCAATACAGGTGACTAATGTGATTATGTTTTTCCTCCTTGTTTACAGCATCATCTTCGGCTACCGGAGGAGACAGCTCCACGGACCAAGAGGAGGCGCAGAGCCAGACTGGGTCCGCTGTGGATGAGGCAGAGGAACCCAGTGGCACGGAGGGTGAGGGGAGCCACACTGAGGGACACTCAGCAGCAACCACCTCAGCTGAGGAACACTCCAGCTCCAGTGAGGACTCCCTTGTGGAGGCGGGTGTTACAGGACCACAGGCCACAACTAGCGAGTCTGTCCCCGCCACCACCACCATCTCCACCCTCCCAGCTGCTCCCATCCCAGATGTCCGTGGAGCCTCCCGTGTTAAGGAGCATGTCTCCTTCAGTCCAGGCACCGCACCCCCTGCCTCTGTCTCCCCTGCTGCCCTGAGTGTGGAGTCTGTGGACTTGCTGAAGCAGATCCGATGTGGGGCAGACATCGATGCCGAGTGTCCTCCATGCTCACACCGGTCTATTGACACAATTGGTGTCATTCATGGAGGGCATCTCAGCAAACATGTCTGCCCGACAGCGGACCAATCAGTCCATGGCCTCCTCACTGACGGCAGCAGTGTCCCTCCTCCAACAGTCCCTCACCCCTCCTACCTCTGCCCCATCCACAATCTCCACTACCCTACCTGCCCAACGCACACTGACACAGTCACATGCACGCACAACAACAGACACAAGCAGCACACAGCAATGTCAGTGCAAGGCAAAACGCGCAAGCACGCACACTCAGGGGACTGATGGCACACACACAGGGGATAGGGTACAGACACACAGACAGGCATCTACAACCACTCCACAGTCCTCCGATACCTCTCCCTCCAAAACCCCTTCCCTTGACTTGCCTGCAACCCCCCCTTCCCAGAAGCTCTTCCTCTGTGACCTTGGCCTCTTCCCCACAGATCCATCAGGTCCAACTCACAAGGGGAAGAGGAAGTCACCACACACAGAGGGTAGACCCCCCGCACACCCTCCCCCAGGAGCAGGAACACTGAGGCCCCCACCCGCAAATCCCCCAGGACGAGGAAGAGCAAGACCCCACCACAATCCCGCACTACCACCACACAGTCTCCGTCCTCCAGCCCCCAGACCACCACTCCTAGGGTTCCCACGCCACACCCTGCCCCAGGTTCCCCCACACACAGGTACACCATCCCCAAAATGATTAGGCCCTCCCCCCCTTCCACATGCACTTCCACCCCAACCTCACACCCTCAGCCTGTTCCTACGACTGCTGTGGAGACCGTGTCCCCCACATCTGACCTACCCACTTCATCTGAGCCCCAAACATCACCTTTGGACATTGGCACTGCAGTGGGGACCCCGTCCACTCCGTCTGACTTGGGCACTGCAGTGGTGACGGCGCCCACTGTACCTGACACATCCACTGCAGTTGCCACTGACACTCCTGCACCCACCACACCTCCCCTGCCCCATACTGCTATCCCCTGATCCTGTCCCAGTGGTGCCTGTCCTGCCCCTATGTATGCCCCTCCAAGGGGAGATGTCCCCTGGCTGTAGCAGTGCAGGCAAGCAATGTGTGACGAGTAGTCATATGTCACACGGAACGGACAATTGCAATGGACTGGCCATTGGCCTTTGGATTGCTTCTGGTTTCAAAGTGTTTATTTTTGCAGGCTGAATAAAGTTAATTTTTGTTATTTGCTAGTTTTGCATTTAATGTACATGATGTTGCTGATGAGTGTCATTGAATTGCTGTTGCTATTGTGTTTGTTGAATAAAAGTGATTTTGTGATGGGATGGACTGCATGTGGTCCATGGTGTATGTGTCCTATAGCAGTATGTAGCCATGTCATCCTTTGCTGCAAATTGATTCCAATAACTTGGCACAGGGAGTGTCACCTTCTTTTCACAACTTCGCATCTTTGGTTTACACTGTTGCACATAAGTTGGGCTTAGATTTGTGCACATTGTACTTTTTCCTGACTGTGGGCCCATCTCCACTGGACATGCAGATTATCGCTTCAATGATGAACAAGTCATCTGTGTCATCAGTGCAACTTGCTATACATGTGTTTTGATGTTGTACAGATGACTTAAGAGTCACTCCTGTACACAGGCTGATGTGACCAGAGCTTTCAGGGTGTTGTAATTGGTGGCTCACTGACCAAGTTTTACGCTGACATGACAGAGCCCTGCACAGCCAACGTTTGGCACAGCTGACCTTACACATGAGTGGAGTCACCTCATGGCAGTGTGTTATTCCGTGACATTGACTGAGCCCATGTTGTGTGTTCTGTGAGCATGTCTCTGTGTGTTCCCTTCCCTTTTTCTACACAGCCTGTATTCCCTGCAGATGTTCCTGTTTGTGATGCTTGCTGAGTTGTCCTGTGTTTATCCAGCATCATTGACCTAGGTTTCTGGGATGTAGGTGCATGGAAAACTACTGGTCATTGGGGTGTCATCCATGGGTGTGTTTGATGAAAGGGCCTGGAATGTGGGCAAACGCACATGGGACATATTCAGGATTCCCCAATGCACTTTTGTGTTTCCAACATCCGGTTGTTTTGACTATGTGGTGTCTTTCTGTGACTGGGTCACTTGTATGTGTGTGTGACTGCTCACACTCATCAGATCCTAGCCTTCAATGTTGGATGATGTCAACATGTGTTCTTTGTGGGTCTCCCAGGGCTCTTCATTGGTCTGGGACTGTGACAGGGATCCCAATGTGTCTGATACGTTTCACGTCATGCACATGTACCTCATGCTATGCAGTGTGGCAGACATTCACAAGGGTTGTTGACTGGACATGTGTGATGAGTTTGTACACCTTAGATCCCCCCTCCACCCCTGGGATTGTCATAGGTGCATGTGCAATGTCACCAGTCCATGTGGGCTTAGCTGATGCACATTGTTGCAGATCAAGGTGTGTGGTATTGAGAGTGGGAAAATGTGAGTTGTCTCATGTCTGGGCCCCTACCTACATGGTGGCGTTAAATTACAGGCCATGCCCAGTGTGTTTTCTGTGTGTGAGTGTGATGGAAGTTGGTCTGTCACGACATGACACAGTGCGCACATGTGACTGTGCTCCACAGTATGGATAACATCCAAAGTTGACATCACAGAGGGATCATCATACAGGCTTCTTTCACCACAATGTAGGGTCCTTATGGGTACTGATGTAGTGGGTCTGTCTCTTGCTGTGTTGGTTGCTGTTCCGCCCAGCTTATGTCACACGAGTCTGTTGTGAACCCACTCATCTTGCAATGCCTGATTGCCCACAAAGAGGTATCCAATTCATGTGATACTTCTGGATTGCACTGTGTACACATATGTCTCATTGGAGTTGAGCCCCACATAATGTGTGTCGTACTGGCGTGGGTACACTGAGACACACACACACACATGTTGTGTTCGATATGCAGTGTGAGGCTGGCTGGTTGTGTTTGTGCATCTGCACCCATGCATTGGTATAGCTTTTGTGGGCCATTGGCTGGATGTTGGTAGTAGCTTTTTCCTACTGTCCCTTGAACTCCTACCTCATCAGTCTGCACATTCATCATGGTTAGTATGTCCCATTACTGCCATGGTATGGGACTTGATTACCTAAAAGCTGCAGTCTACACGGGATTCCTTGGTATGTATGTCTGTTAGTGAACATATGTGTGTATGCATTATGTTGGTCACTTCTTACATTGTCTAATTGGACATTGGAGGCATTGTCAGCCCCCATGTGCGATTCCTTTCTGCACATGGCAGAGGGTTTTTTAGACGACACATAAATCTTTCACTCAACAGATCTGTTTGTTTGCTACACAACCACTACTTTGCCACTACATTGCCTGTGGTGTTAGGACCAGGTATCATACTAGCTGGTTTGCAGAAGCTGGTATTTTTAAGCCCGAACTCACCTTTTGGTCACTGTGGTGAGGGGGAGTTAAACCCCATTACCACAATGTTCCAGATTTGCTGGTGTTTTGGACCCCACACTCACCTTTTGGTCACTGTGGTGAGGGGGGGTTGAACCCCATTACCACAATGTTCCTGATATGCTGGTGTTTTGGACCCCACACTCACCTTTTGGTCACTGTGGTGAGGGGGGGGGGGTTTAACCCCATTACCACAATGTTCCTGATATGCTGGTGTTTTGGACCCCACATTCACCTTTTGGTCACAACTGTGATGTGAGTTACAGTATGTGTTCCCATTCAGTGTCACTGTTGCAGGCAGTTTCCACACAATACACAATCGTGCCATGGTGGTGGGGGGGTGTTTAGCCTACAACCCCTATGGGTGGGAATGCTAGTGGGGTTAGCCACCCCCCCTATGAGTAGGGACTACTGGTAGTGATAGTCATCCACCCCCCTATGAGTAGGGACTGCTGGTAGTGGTAGCCATCCACCCCCTATGGGTGGGGACTACTGGTAGTGATGGCCATCCCCCACCCTATGAGTAGGTACTGCTGGTAGTGATAGCCAACCTCCACCCTATGAGTAGGGACTGCTGGTAGTGATAGCCATCCCCCCACCTATGAGTAGGGACTGCTGGTAGTGATAGCCATCCCCCACCCTATGAGTAGGGACTGCTGGTAGTGATAGCCATCCCCCACCCTACGGGCTAGACAATGCTGGTGGTG
The DNA here is from genome assembly GCA_963921515.1 of Calotriton arnoldi. Lineage (NCBI taxonomy): Eukaryota > Metazoa > Chordata > Amphibia > Caudata > Salamandridae > Calotriton > Calotriton arnoldi. The sequence goes on along the minus strand of CAWUFW010021443.1, from coordinate 115,512 downwards.
GTAGCCATCCACCCCCTATGGGTGGGGACTACTGGTAGTGATAGCCATCCACCCCCCTATGGGCTTGACAATGCTGGTAGTGATAGCCATCCACCCCCCTATGGGTTGTGCAATGCTGGTGGAGAGGGATATCCACCCCCTATGTGTGTTTTGCATTGCGCTGGTTCGTGACGTTTGTTTGTGTGGTGGGTGTCTGACTTACCGTCTGTTACGTACGCGTCGGTTCGTGTTGTTGATCCGGTCATAGATGTACAGTGCAGGGATGACCTGCTCGAGCGGATTCATGGTTGGTTCGTCTCGTAGGCGTAGATCGGTGGTCCGTCTCGTAGGCGTAGATCGTGTTGAGGTGCGAATCGTTCCTGATATACTGCTCTTCTGGATGCTGTGACGTGCAGGAAACTGCTGTGGAAATTGCTTCAGGGCGGCTCTATTCAGCATTTGCGGATCCGGCTCGTACGGGAAATGTAGCTGGAATCGGAGCGTACGTGTCGCTCGGGATTTGGACACATTTGCGCATCGTACTTCATCGTTCGGATGGACCGGCTCCTGGGACGAGTAGGTCGTAAGGTAATGCTATGGACAGCCCTCGGAGGGCTGTCCGAGCGAGATCGGAATCGGCCCCTTAGTAGCAGAATTTTGAATGTGTATTTAATGGGTGTAAGTAGGTACTGACCTATTATGCTTTCCCCAGGATTTTAATTTATTTTTATTGTTTTTGCACAGCACTCTCACTACCCCAATTTTGCTTCTGTAAGAGAGGAATTGAGAGACAGTAACCTTAGAAACAAACAAGTGGAGTGACAAGGTAGTCTCATCTGAAGTTCTATCTGAAGTGAAAGGGCTTCGTTTATTTTCTGTATATCCTAAAATCCAACTCAAAGCAGCAGGGAAGCAGGAATGAGTGCCAAGAGATGGTGAGCACCACACCATGTGTCGCGAGTAGCAGGAGGCAGTTGTTGGAGGCTGGCCTCATGCATTATTTCACTGAAATACAATGTAGTGCTTGGGAATTTGGGGTGGAAAAGGGAGGAGGCATGTGAGAGGTATCCTAATGCTGGAAAAACAACTTATATTTATGTTTCTGCCTACATTTTGCAAATATTTGCAAGCATTGGCAAAGCCATGCACAAATGCATTCTGCCTCGAGTATCCCATCAGGCAAGGCCTATTGGCTGTGGCAAAGCTGGTCTGAATTGACAAGGTTATTGTTTTCTGCAAGTTTGAATTTTCCTCATGCCAATTCTGCTGTCTTCTTTTTCACCAAAACTGTAAATAACTCAACTTCTCAGCCGGTGGACGAATCATACTCCTTATCAACTCAGTAACATTTAAAGAATGGGGAAGGGACATTTTCTTTTGTGGCTGCCATAAATGCCAACATTTCCCTATTTAAACTCATTTCCAAGTTCCTCTCTGGACATAGTGTTGGTGGTGGACTCGTTGTCTCCGCAACTTTGTTTTCTTTTTCCGAATAGCCTCAACCATTGGAAAAGTGAATCTCAAAACATACAAAAGCATTACAAATGTGTATCCTTTACCAAAATGACTGCCTCGTTTTGGCATCCCCCAAACCAAAATGGCTGATGAACAGGGGGGGCTCCTCCATGTGGGCGGAGGAGCATCGCTCCACTGCTTTCTCGCAGTGCCATTGCAGCATTGTGATTGGCTTTGGGGAGGGGAGGGAGGCTGCCTGCTTCCTGCGAGGAGCAGAGACGACGCGGGACTGGATCGGGCCGGCTAAGGTAATTAAAAAAAATATATATAATTAAAATTCAACCTCCCCCCGCGTGACCCCCTTCCCCGCAACCCCCCTGCCCCCCCTCCCACGAGTCATGGCGGCTGCGACTGCTGCTGAACAATGTTCCTGGGTATTGAACGGTTCCTATGGGGCTTGTGGCCATTTGATGATACCGTGCAGTACCGACATTCTGTCTGATGAAGCTCCCCCCACTGGGCCGCCAGCACATAGCCAATGGCTCCTCCCATAAGTTCGTCCTGAGCTTTATGTCACGATGGTGAACTTATTTATTACGAGCTTTGAAGAAGTGCCGAGACCACAAGACATGCCAGCTGTTTCATGATTTCATGATCAAGAACATTGTGGAGCATGTTTATCATTATATCATGCAGAGATGCGCAGCAAGTCATTTGCTGCGCTGCGATGCGTGATAGAGAAAGTACAGGAATGTGCTAAAGTTAACACTGTATGGCACATTCCTGTCTATTCCCAGCGCTGGTGCACAATGTGCTGCCCAGCGCCAACGCAAGCACTCTTGCACCATGGTACAAAGGTGTCTGCATTGCAAGCAGGATTGTTTTTGTGCAGGAAGGGGCACCTTTCTGAACAAAAACAACCCCTGAGGCATTTTCCTCTTTCTATGTGTGCTGCAGAATGCAGCACACATTTTCCTCATTACGCCTCACCTGGGAAGACGTAGCAGTTTTGATGCTTTCCCAGGTCTACCACTTATGGTAAATCTAATATGTGGCAAAATCCATGGGTGTTGCGCAGGAACACCCACGCACCACCCATGGAACGCCTCCCTAGGGCAGGGTAACGCAAACGCATCAATTTCTGCCGCGTGGTGTTACTCTGGATTTATCAAGCCACTCAGGGCCAGGCAAGGTGGACTTGTGTTGCTTGATAAATTGCATCCTAAGGGTTGCGTCACTTTTGCACCTCGTTGCAAATGCGACGCAACACTTTGATAAATATGGCCCTATTTTCTAAGATCAGGGATTTCTTTGTTGAATGGCTGTATTTTACTTTGCAAACAGTAATTGATCTTTTGTAAGAAGTGACACTAGACATAATATGTTTTATTTAATATGTCAATGATGAATCTGAGATATTTATAAAGCTAAGAAATGTAATTTGTTTTTTAAACAATGTAAACCTTTTTTAACACACACTGTTGAAGTGTAAACCTCTCAGCATCAGATCGAATGCTACAACGCCGATCAAAATCTTTTATTTTAATTAATTCAGAGAAAGAGGAATGACCCAATTGTAGGAAAATTGACATACAAATTACAGCGTTCTAGAAATTTATTCTATTCGTAGAGGAGTTAAGTTATGGATTAAGAAGTAATATCTCCCTTGTATTGATGCTGAAGGAAGGATATAAAAGATGTTTACACATAAACTGACCGTCCGGTTTAGCCACGTGCGAAATTCTCAAAAAATGCGCTGCAAATTGAAATATGCTTTGAAAATATATTTTTGGGCGTTTTGGGGCGTTTTTTGTTGCTTTATTAAGTAGGGTAAATGTCTTACAAATGTTGTTAAAACTATGCGACTCAATTTACATTGAAATGGATGTCATTTTTAGAAGAGTCTCTAAAGACAATGAACTAAATTATGTTATTCCTGTTTACTGACAAAATATTGCAGGCAATGTTTATTTAATTGTATAATGTGACGGGTAAGCAGGGCTTAGCCAATAGCGTCATGGTGGGTGTCTTTTGCCCACTGCACGGTTTTAGACCAATATGCCAGTAGAACATAGTGTAACAGCGCCACCTAGTGGTCAAATTAAAATAGGGCACATATAAAACGTTCAATGGGACAAGGATGGTTTTAGCACTGATGAAACTGACAATCTTTGTCAGTGCCACATAGCGACCTCCTTCTCCAAGGATTCCCTCACTACTACCCTTTAATAGTGCCCCTCATCTCTCCATAGCTCCTCTCTCACATTAATTTAATTCTACTTATACCAATGTAGGGTGTCAGAGCACTTTATTCACTCACACAGCCCTGCCAAGTACCATGCATCAGGCGTTAGACTAACGCATTTCAGTGTGGTGATCCGCATCACTGCACTGAAATATGAAGTCACGCATATAGCACCTCCTCAGCTGTGCCTGTCAAGTGGCCAGAGAGCGCTGGCTCCTAATTATAATACACTATTCATTTGTGGAGTCGAGTGGCAGCCAGTACGCAGTGCGCGCTGCCCGGCAGACTTGGGGGCTGGCTGAGCTCATCAAGCTGCTTGCTACTATGTTCAATCACCGCGCTGAGGCATGGCATAGGGACAGATACGTTTACTGTCTGAAGTCAAGCGCATGCATTGCAATGAGCTCACAGCGTAAATAAATCCAGTGTCCAATGCCGGAGTGGAACCCACCACAGGCGCGACGGTTGAACACAGACTCAGTACGGCGGTGGTGGTTCATTTGCAGCTCAGCTGCATAGAGCACCGGGACCCCTGACCATGCAGGTGGCTCTGAGCCGTGCATGCCACATCATGCCCGGAGGCCGGCCACCAGGCGCAGAGAGGTGAGCAAGGCAGTGTTAATTGCAGCTGCCTGTTCTCACTGCAAAAGTAAGTGTGCTTAGCACCCTGTAATTAGGCATAAAATCATTCAGTTGTCGGCGGCTCGGATTTAATGCTGGCTAGGTTCCAAGTGTGCTTGCATGCACACATTCGACATAGTGCTCCTAACACTACCGACGCTAACAAGCTAGACTGAAGTGCTGCCTTTTAAAAGCACTCATAGCGCGGAGTGCGCACTGCTTTGGCAGAGTGCTCTTCATCGATGGCACATTGAGTAATGCGCCCTGCTAAAGCTATTGATTGAAGTTCACTCATGGCAGTGGACAGTACGGGCCTAGTGACTCAACTTTGGTGGCTGTATTCATATTACTGTTCAGCAGCCGAGACTCCCTCAGCCGGCATGCCGCATCACGTGACATAGCTTCATGTAACAACAATTACCTCCTGTCCCTCCCTCGCCTTCCTTCGTCACAAATGAGGCCCCCGCCTCCCTCTAGACCCAACCCCAGCCTACAAAAACTCTGCCCGCCCCCACCTCCACCTGTTCTTTTTTGTCTCCCGACATGGGTGACTTACCTCTGTCTTTCTCCCTGTGGCTGTGCCAGGGAGTCTTCGACTTGGTTCTCTCCGTCGGTGGTTCCCTCGGCAGCGTTCTCCCACCATGCGGTGTCTCCTCGTGGTCGAGGGGCGGAGCACTGGCACAGGAAGCCGCGGGGGAGTCCGGCGGTCCTCCTGGGGCTGTGTTTCCGGGTGGCGGCTGCGAGGCTGCCTTTGCGGTGCACTTCATGGAGACCTGGTAGGACCGGGTTGTTGACCCTTTCTTTATTTTTTGGTGATTGGTTTTTCTTACTGATTGGGGGCATTTTTTCTTGGCATGTTTTTATTGGTTGCTGGCCGGTTCGGTTCACGGCCATACAGTGGGGTTGCTGAGGTGTACCTTCACCAGTACTTTGCTGTCATGGGTCGCAAGAGGCTGTTTAAAAAGAACAATCTGGTGTCCTCTTCTTCTTCCTCCTCTTCTGATAGGTCTCCGGTCCCCCTAAAGCGCCCTAGGAACAAGGGCCCATTGGGGGGTGATATGCCTCTCATGTCTAAAGATGAGGTGCAGGACATGATTGAGGCGGCTGTGTCAAAGGCTCTGCAGGCTCGGCCGGTGCCTTCTGGTCCGTCCCATCCTCATCCATTGGATCCTGTGGGCGACTTCTCCCCTTTGGATGGTGATGGTCCCTCTACCTCTTCTGGTGGAAAGTATGTCTCCAGGGAAGAACGGTGGGACATTCTGGCTCATGTTCAGGACAATTTTGGGTTCCCTCCTTCCCAGACTGGTGAGGACAGCGGGACTCTTTTCCCTCAGTACGCCACACCCTCCTGGTTGGGAATGCCCTTTCAGGGCCCAGTGAAGGATGTGGTGCCACGGGAATGGCGTGAGGTGGAAAAGTTGCAGGTCCCTCGCTTCCTCCAGAAACTTTACTTATTGGAGGGGGACGACCCCCTTGCCCCACAATGTGAAATTGGACTCTATCCTGGCCACGCTGATTGGCAAAACGGCTATTTAGCCTGAGGATTGTACCCTGACTGATGCGACAGATAAAAAGGTGGTCTCTGGCTTTAAGAAGGCGTTTGCGGCTGAGAATTTGGCACTGAGGGCTAGCCTTTTCGCTGCTTATTCCGCACAGTCCTTGGTGCAGGATTTTGAGAAGTTGGCGCCGGCTGTTCAGGATGGCTCGGAATGCTCTGACCTTTTGGCCGCTATGGAGATGAGGCTAAGCTGTTGGCTGACAGTTCATCTGACGTTATTAAATCGTCTGCTATGTTGACTGGGGCCTTGGTGGCTGCACGTCGTTGCCTTTGGCTCCGTAATTGGAAGGCTGATCCTGGGGAAAAGGCGGCTTTGTTGAAGTTGTCATTTAATGGCCAGGCTCTTTTTGGTGATCAATTGCCTGCCATGATCTCCAAAGCTTTCAAGGAGCGGAAACATGCTTTGCCCTATAAAGGAGGTATGGCTCCGTCTGGTAAGCCTTGGAAGAGGGCCCCTCAATCTTCCCTGAAACGTGAGTCTCGTCAGTCTTTCGAGGAGACGTTTTCAGCCCCGTTTTTCTCCAAAGCATGCTCCACTCCTAAGGGCTCTGCCAAGAAGGGTCGCTGACCACTACTATCTGGTGGATTCACTGCCGGTTGGGGGCCGGCTCAGGCATTTTCTTCTAAGGTGGCAGCAGGACGTTTCGGATGCCTGGGTCCTTAGCACTGTGAATCATGGTTACGTGCTCGACTTTTGGCAGGTTCCTCCCAATACTGGGATTCGGATGACTCCGGTGCCTATCTCAGGTCCACGCAGAGTGGCTCTGCTGGAAGGGGTGTCCAGTTTGCTCGCAAAATGGGCCATCTGCCGGGTTCCTGTCGCAGACATGGGCACCGGGACCTATTCCATTCTGTTCCTGGTGCACAAGGTGTCCGGCGGTTTTCGGCCCGTTCTGGATCTCAAATGGGTCAACTCCTGGGTTCGAACTGTTCACTTCTGTATGTTGACCCTTCAGGCCATTATTCCGCTGGTTCGACCAGGCGAGTTTTTGGCCTCCTTGGATCTCGAGGATGCTTATCTCCACGTCCACGTCCCTGTCGCTGTCTCTTCTCAGCGTTTCCTGAGGTTCGCAGTGGGGGCCGCCCATTTTCAATTTTGCGTACTACCCTTCGGCCTCAAGTCCTCTCCCAGGGTCTTCACGAAGGTCCTGGCTCCTCTCATGGCTCTTCTTCATGCGGATGGGGTGTTCATTCATCCTTATTTAGACGACTTCTTGCTGCATGCTGCAGAGGAATCTCTTTTGCTCGCTCAAGTCGGGAAGGCATTGGAGGTTCTGCAAGGGCATGATTTTTTTGGTCAACTGGGAAAAGTCTTCTTTGGCCCCCTCTCAGGACATGGTGTACATCGGGGAGCGTTTTCAGACTCTGGTCCGCCGTGTTACCCTGTCCGACCGGCACCTGATCTCACTTCACTCGCAGGTTCTGACCTTGCTGTCCCTGGAGGCTCCCCCAGCGGTGGAATGGCTGAGGGTACAGGGGCATTTGGCTTCTGTGGTATTTCTGGTGCCCTGGGATCGGTTTCACCTTCTTCGCCTGGCCAACTGGATCCTGTTGAGATGGTCTCCGGGGTCACAAAATCTGTTGTCTCCACTGCCACCGACTGTCCAGTTCCGGGAGGAGCTCTCCTGGTGGCTCTGCCGGCATCATCTTCTGGCCGGGATTTCCTTGTCTCCCCCGGCTCCGCTGGTGGTGACTTCGGATGCCAGCCAGTCCGGGTGGGGGGCTTGGTTGGGATCGGAACAAGTTCAGGGGTGCTGGTCCCTGCTGGACTCTGTGAGAAGTTGGCCTGGTATATGATGTCCACTAATTAAAGTGGGTACCTTGCACCAGTCCAAACGACCCTTATGATGTATGAGGTCAAAGATAACCTTTAGAAAGCTATCCTAGTGGTAGCTGTGGAGAGCAGCCTTCAGGCTTATCTTGAAGGAATGTAAAGCAGCTTGTTTTACCAGAATATCACCTCCTGAATGACTAATTGAAAGGAGAACCACACAAGTGTTATCTAAAAATATGTTTTTATTACTAAAACACTCTCTGCTAATCTCTACACGAGATTAGAACATAAAGCACACAATACAAAATGCAATAGAACATACGTAAGTAGCAAAAGTACAACGGGCTCCAGGGGGAGACCGAACCATAAACCAAAAAGATGGTATAATAAACAACTTCTTCAATAGACACAGTGCCTAGAGCACGTAGAATCGCTGGGACCCCAAGGAATGACCCAAGGCAGTGTCACAGGGCGCCCACAGAGGACGGGTGCAGTGAGAAAACACGACCGCGTGCTCCGTGTAACTCTATGGGAAAGTCGCGGTTGGAAAATTACAGTTTAAGGACACTTCTACGAGGACTTCAAGCAAACCCTTTGGAACATAAGAGGTTCTAAGGCCAGCACCCTTGTGAGTACCGAGGTACCCGGGTTACCTATCCCAGAGGAGCCGGGTGCATAGGGTTCAAGTGGTGTCGGAAACCTCCGTCGTTTTCAATGGAGAGCTGCAAGAAAGTACTGCTGCCAGGAAGGCGAGGAGTGTCCGGTGGAATCCAAGCCTGGATCCGAGGTGAGAAGAACCTGAAAGCAGAGGGGACAGAGTCTGGGTCACTTTAGGTGACCAGGGGCTCGGTAGTCGAATGCCCACCGATGTTGGGTGCTTCAGGTGAAGAGAAAGGATGTTTGTCTCTGCAGCCACGGGGACCAGGAGATGCCAACGACGACCAGGGTCTGGAGGTGAGCTGTCCCACGAAGGATGTCGAGAGCTGAGGGGTCAGTGTCCGGCTGGAGCACCAACAAGTCTTGGCAATGGCAACCCACGCAGGCAGAGGAAACATGTTACGGTGTGGACCAGCAAGGTCCAGGGGACTCTCCAAGCAATGGAGAGTCAGGGCACGTCTGGAGCAACCAGGGAAGCCCAAGAACAAATGAGATGACCCTCGCCAGGACCCATAGCCCAACGGACCAGGGATCGCGAGGAAACCTCGAGCGAATTCACAAAGGACCAGCCCACAGAGCACTCGTGGAGTGGAGGCCAGAAATCTTCAGTGGAAATGTTGCTCGGAGTTGGGACTACACGTAGTCCAATGCACAAGCTCAGGGATTACCAACAAGCATATGCACTTGCAAATAGATGCGGTGCACAGGGGTACGGGTTGCACGGCCCCCACGAGGGATACTGGTCTCAGAATCGCTGAGAGGTCAGATCTACCTCGGGGACCTTTGGGAACCCACTTCCTGTGTTGCAGAAATCTTCAGAGTCTGCAGGAGCTCTGGAGATGCAAGCCGGTCAGATGCGCTTAGGTGCCTGCTGCTGCAGGGGAGTAATTCTTTTACTCCAAGGGAGATTCTTCTGTCGTCCAGCGAAGTGCAGACCGTCGAAGTACTTGGTTTCTTTGCAGAGTCTTGTCCAGGTATAATCTAAAGTCCTGGAATCAGGTATCCCACTTTATACCCATGGGAAGGGGTTGGACGGACTCTGGGGACCCTCCTAGGGGAGGGGCAGGACAGAGGGGTGGCTACACCCATGTCCTTTGTCCAGTTTCGCGCCAGAGCAGGAGCCAACGGCTCCCAGAACTAGTTCTAGCTGGACTATGCACAGGGACACCAAATGTGCCCCCAGTGCAGACTTTCTGGCACTCTGAGAGTGCACCCACCCAGTCCCAATACACTAAATCCTGTCTGGGAGGTGGTCACACCTCCTTGTGACAGGAAACCTATTGTCAGGCCTTCCTCTGCTCGAGCTTGGCTCAGCAGCAGGAGGGCAGACTCGTGTCTGTGGCTGGCAGCATCCATTTTGTGCTGCCCAGGTCAAGAAAGCTGGTACCGGGTAGAACGGTGACCCACAGTAGTGGTTCTACAAGGGTGGAATCATACCTCCCACACCAGTTACTGGTGTGGAGGTATGATTCCAAGGTGTTTGACACCAAACACGACATGTTTCTAAGCAGCCGTTTTAAAGTTAGCATTTACCGCGAGGTTATAATGCACTTAAACATATATGTCTGGCTGCATCACAGACCACCTCAGAGAATGGTCTCCAAAGGCTGCAGAGGGGCTCTGCTCATGCAGGGGCACCCTCTCACGTAAAACCCAGCACCCTGCCTTCAGGATTGATAAGGCCTGCCATAGGGGTGACTGATAGGTTTGTATGTGTAGTGATTTAGAGAGATATAGTGAACCTATGTCTTAAGTAAGTGGTGCAAGCACCAGCTTACACAGTCTGCTGTAGCAGGCTTGTCGTGTCATTTTGAATGGCCTCTCATGGGTGGCATAATACATGCTTCAGCCCATGGGAGGCCTCTGGGGTGCCTATGCCCTGGGTGCATTGTGTACCATATACTAGGGTCTTATAAGGGTACCCCAGAATCCAATCTGGAGTGTACCTAAAGTACATAGCACAACCAATTCAGGGAGAGAGAAGATAGACTGGGGTCCTGATTAGCAGGATCCCAGTCAGACTAGTCAAAAACCAGCAAAACACCAGGAAAAAAGTGGGGGTAACCATGTAGTCAGATCCTACCTTCCTACAGACTCCCGGAGGTCTTCGAACTGGAGGGAGTTGCAAGCCATTTGGCTGGCCCTGGGTCATTTTCAGGACTCTCTGCGGGACCATTGGGTGTTGGTTCAGACGGACAATCTGGTGGCAAAGTCTTATGTCGACAGACAGGGGGGGGACCAGGTCCAGGTCCTTGAACCTCATTGCAAGCAACATATTTCTGTGGGCTCAGGTCTGGGTGCTGGGTCTGTTGGCTCTCTACATTCGAGGGGTGGAGAATGTGCGTGCCGATCGCTTGAGCAGGGACATTACCCCGTCAAAGGATTTCTCCCTCCTTCTCAGTGTGTTCGACCAGTTGGTGGGTCGGTGGGGCCTCCCGGTGGTGGACCTTTTTGCGGACCTGGAAAATGCCATGGTGGGCCTGTTTTGTTCTCTGGGCTGGTGTCCCGGGGCTCTGGGAGTCGACGGCTTGACCGGTCCTTGGCCTCGGGGTCTTCTGTATGCCTTCCCCCCTTTTCCGCTGCTGCAGGCCTTTCTGGTTTGGGTCCGGAGGGACCGTGCTCAGGTGGTGTTGATTGCGCCCCATTGGTCTCGGGCGAATTGGTTTCCTCTCCTGGCCCGCTTGTGTTGCAACCAGGAGTGGGTCCTTCCTGTGGTTCCGTCTCCTTTGAGGTTTCCAGCCCTTCCCTGTGCTCTTTGAAGAGGTTACACTTGACGGCCTGGTGGTTGAGCGGCGGGGTTTGACAGGTTTGGGGGTTCCTGACCATTTGCCTGTTACTTTGCAAACTTTTCGTAGATCCTCCACTCTTCTGTCCTATGCTAGGCATTGGAGGGTCTTTTCGGCCTGGTGTGCTGTTAAGGAGGTTGATCCCACGGTGGCTGACCTCTTTTTGGTGATGCAGTTCCTTCAGGATGGGGGTCATCTGGGATTGTCGGTGGCTTCTCTGCAGGTGCAGTGGGTGGCCATTCAAGCTTTTCGGGGCTCCTGGCGTAATTTGAGGGATGACGGGGACCCAATGCCTCATTTTTTTCAGGGTCTGTTGAATTTTTTTCCTTGCCCTGTCCGCTCCTTTTCTTCTTGGAATTTGCAGCTGGTGTTGGATGTCCTGTCCGGTCCTCCCTTTGAGCCCCTTGAGGGTCTTAAGTGAAAACTCTTGACCTTTAAAACTTGTTTTTTGGTGGCCATCACCTCAGCACGACGCTTGGGTGAGTTGCGGGCTTTGTCTTGTAAATATCCCTTCTGCACGATCTTTTCGGATCGGGTGGTTTTGGTGCCGGTTCTGTACTTTGTCCCTAAGGTCAGTTCGGTGTTTCATCTCAGTCATGAGGTGATTTTGCCTAATTTCTGTCCTGCTCCTTCCTCGGCTAAGGAATCTCGTTTGCACTGTCTGGATGCACGGCGTGCATTGCTGTGGTACCTGCAGGTTGTGGAGTCCTTCCGCAACGAGGACACTTTGTTTGTTAATTTTGGTCCTGCTAAGAAAGGTGTGAAGCCTTTCACGGCTATGTTGAGTCATTGGATTCGGTCCACGGTTTTGCTGGCTTACAAGCTGCGTGGGGTGGATCCTCCGGTTGGGGTTCAGGGCCGTTCTACTCGCAGTATGGCTGCTACGGTTGCTGAGTTGCAGGGTACCTCTGTGGTGGAGATCTGTAGGGTTGCGACCTGGTCTTCTCCTTCTACGTTTGTCCGTCACGCTCGGATTGCTGGTCTGGAACGTTTGGATAATGTTCTGGGCCACAGGGTCTTGTCCTCTACGAGGGACTAGGGATGTTGATCTGCTGTGTTTGGGGGACGTTATTAAAATTGGTGTTCTTTATCACTCAGTTGTCTGTCTCTGTTCTCTTCTGTTTGCTATGTCCTCATTTGTGACAAAGGTAGGCGAGGGAGGGACGGGAGGTAATGCGTCCATTACTATTGATAATGGCATTACTCCTAGTCCTACTCCCTCACCTGTGTGTTCATTTGCCAACAAGAAGTGATGAGACTGAAGTTAGCTTCTTTGGCCATGGGGGCGGTTATGTTTCTATGCCACACTGTCACGTGTGCCGCCAGTTTGGTGTGTGCTGTGCCTCATCATACACAATCATTAGGAGACCTGAGAGAACACACAGAGTCATGCTGCAGAGGCAGGGAATATGTTTTCAAAATGTCTAACAGCCTAACTTACAATGCGGTGCTGCAAAACTAGTCTGTCGCTCAGGTCTCTGTGATCACTGACATGTTGATAATTATATCAAGAACACTAGTAAAGATATAATTAAGTTTTAGCAGCCTGAGCCTGCAAGTAGTGATGCAGGAGATGATTAGCCCAGATAAGGTTGTGGACACGGAGGTGGCAAACATGTTTTAGAAAAGCCCCAGTGTGATCAGTGCCAGGTGTCTTGTGTTAGAAATCTGGACTTGTATGTGGAATCTGAATCTGTAGTTTCATTTTTACATTTCAGTAATTGAAATACCTGGACAGTGGGCTCATGCATGCCATGTGTATCAACTCGACTCATTTATTTTTGTACACCCATTTTCTTGTTAAATTTGAAGTTTTGTTTTAAACTGTGTAACGGCCAATTAAAATGCGCACAGGCATTATTATTTATGACTTGTCATTAGAATCATGATAACCGAGCTGGGTAGATGTTAGGGTGAGGCGAGGGGACAGCTCTTAGAGTTTCTTGTTGCTCAAATGTTTGTCATTTCAGATATTTATAGGGTTCCCTCATCTTCATTGCTTACATTTTTGCTCGCAAGAAAGTGTCACTCATAGTCATTGAATGTCACTCATAATTACACTGAAATTATGAAAATGTCACACCTAAGCAACCTGAAACCTTGGCAGCTATGCTCACACATTAATAAGAGATAATAAATCGTACACATGTGTAAATCAATGTATAGGAAATATTACATAAGACAATGAGGGCAACAAGATGTTGGAGTACTGTCTCATCCTCCTTGGTAGGCAGTATTTTTTAAGAGTGCTTGGTCTGGAGAAGCACACACTCAGGATTTAAAACGTGACACACTGGTTGTGGTGGGCTTTACTAATAAGAATGTTTTCAACCCAAACAAACCCTGTAGAGAAGTGAATGCCTGGGGAAAAAAATACAAGAGTCTAAGCCTATACCTTGCAGTTTGCATGCAGCTCTTTGATGGCAGTCTAAAGCTCACTGTGCTATATTAGAAGGATTGTAGCTGTCAGCATAAAATATAATTCTGTGGTCTGCATGTTACACGTGGTTTGCAACAGGCACATTAACTCTCTGTGCTACTTTATGATGAGTCAAAATTTCCACTAGACAAAACTCAAATCTCTCCAGTAGGTAAATTATTCTCTAGAGTTATCTTGCCATTTTTATCACTACATGAAAATTGCTGGGCATAAAAGGAATTTTCCACCTAGTGCTTTTAATTCCTTAAAATGTTTCAAAATTCAGCAACCCTTGAGCTCTGCACCTGCTGCTGTGGCACCGGTTGAACCGCCCTAAAGCCGGCCCTGAAATGGGGCCTCATCTGTGGGTGGATTCAAACGCTAAGAATTTGAAAAGTTGGCCCCATTGTTAAGATTAAAAGGTGAAGGATTTACTAGTTTGGATGAGATAATCAAATTATCATTTCATTTGTTTTTATATCTAGAGGAATCACCCGAGTGACATTGTCTGCTACGAAGCAGAAAATATATAACTTAGATGGATATTTAGTTTATTGTGATTACTATTTATGCTGTATTTGCGTTCTAATCCCTTTCCCACCTCCTGGAGTAAGCCTTGACTGCTCGCTCTTGCAACCTGTGAGAGACAAGATTAGAAAATGAACAATTCTTGTATCCATATGGAATTAAATAGTCTTTAGCTTTAAAACACCAAAGGTAAATATCAGTATGTATAATGCATACTGCCCAGTAACCACCAACTGCCATAGGACCCAAAGTAAAGGTAAGGATATAAAAACATTGACAGGGCCCCTAACCAGGTGGGCAAGTCACTTTGGTTAGCAAACAACAGAACTAGATATAGTCTACCGCGTACCTTTTAAACAATGAACTTGGATACCAGACATCTAATCTTTGCTTTGCCACTTCACCTAAATATGCTGGAAATCAACACTATATTCTAAAGCTAGGCAGGGCCCATAACACTGAGGAATTTACCTGGGAAGGCAAGTCCCTTGGCCTTGGCATCAGAATTAATGCCAATCCAGTGGTGGTCTAAGTGGAATGGTTGGAAACGTGAAACCAGGAGGCACGTTTTTTATTAATAATCCCAGCCTCCCATTTGGGCAAATTGTGTGCTCATCCGTAATCGCTTTTTAAATTTATTCCTCAGCTCCCTTTTGGAACGATTGGGATTGTTTATAATCAAATTAAAAGCTGCTAGTTAGCATGTTGTTAAAACAAATGCACTATATTCTCTGGGAGGGTGGGGTGGGGAGGAGTGCACATCTCTTGGTATATTCACCAAAATGAAATATGGTGGCTGTTAGACCTGGCATCCTTGGTGTGGCTTCCCCCTAACTTTTTGCCTTCAGACTGTTTTTGGTGACTTTGTTTTTGCTGGCCTTAGGACTCTGCTAACCAGTGCTAAAGTGCTTGTGCTTTCTACCCAAAACATGGTAACATTGGCTTATGCCCAATTGGCATATTTAATTTAATATAAGTCCCTAGTAAAGTGTACTACATGTGCCCAGGACCTGGAAATGCTATTAGTGGGCCTGCATTACTGATTGTGCCACCCACTTAAGTATTCCTTTAAACATGTCTCAGGCCTGCCACTGCAGTGTGTGCAGTTTAAACTGCCATGTTGACCCACCAAAATAAACCTTTTGTCAGACCCAAACCATCCTTTTTAATACATATATAACACTCCTAAGGTAGGCTCTAGATAGCCCCAAGGGCATGGTGCAGTGTATTTAAAAAGTTAGACGTACTTTTAACTTTTACATGTCCTGGTAGTGAAAAACTCTTAAATTTGTTTTTCACTACTACAAGGCCTATCTCTTCCATAGGGTAACATTGAAGTTGCCTTATTACATTTTATAAGTGTAATTTCCAAATGGGAAGAGATAACCCCTTCAAGTATAGTGTCTTTGGAATCTCAATTTAAAATCCTAACTTATGGTGAAGTCGGATTTTAAATTACAATTCTGAAAATGTCACTTTTAGAAAGTTGGTATTTTCTTGCCTATCCATTTGGTGCCTGCAGCCTGTCTCTGGTCACATGATTGGGTGTAGTTGGCAGTTGGGCTTTGTGTACTCCTACTAGACAGCCACACACAATGGGAGCTTAGGTGTGACCGAATGGGCTATCACTGGCAGGATGGGAGGAAAGAGCTGGGCCCAGCCCCACTTACACTTGAATATGCTGTGTCCTGTCTCCACATAAAGGGCCTGACGACCCTGCATTGTCACTTCAGCCAGCCAGGGGAGGTAGGGTATTCCATGCTCTTAAAAGACACTGTCTAGAAGCTTCTCCCACTGCCAGAACTAGGACACTAGTGTATAAAGGAAGGACCTCTGACCTCCACTCTTCAATACACTTCTGGATCTGTGGATACTCTGCCAGGAAGAAGGACTGCTGTGCTGCTGAAAGGACTGCCACTCTGAAGGAGATGCTGCCCTGCTGTGCTGACTTGCTGCCTGCTGCCCTCTTACATGGGGAGAAAGAACTGGACCTGCAACCCATCTTGAACTCATGGTCCCAGAGTGACTCCAAGGGCTAGTCTACTGGACTCCTGGTCAGACGCCTCGGGGACATAACAGGCTCCAATCACCATGCACCTGCACCTGGACTCTGCCATCTGTGAGTCTACCCTGCCAAGTGGTGCCAACCCAGTCCTGGACCTTTGGAAGTGGGCCTAAGGTGCCTGCCAGTGGAACCAGCACATCTTCTCTGCTGAGTGTTGCATCCCCGAGCAGAACCAACACATCTCTGCTGCTGCATGGATTGGACCCTTGACAAAGACCCACATCACGGCCTCGCAGCTCTTCGGAACTGACACATCACCCACTGTGTGCCTCATCCTCAACGTCTAACTTCGCATCGCAAGCTTTTTCGAAGCGACTCTCCACGATGATGCAACAGGACCTTGCAGCGCAGCCTGACTGCATCTCGGAACCGACATATCGCTTTGGGTGAGTGGCACATCTTCAACCCGGGTCTATGCAATGCTCTGCAGCCAGGATTTAAGGCACTCTGTTCAGTGGGCCTAAATGGATCCCTGTAGTTGGCCCCCACTCCATCGTGGTCAGCCTGAACTTGTGACTTTATCTAGGTCTTCCGTGATCAGATATTCCCAGTTGGCACTTTGTGCCTTTTGACGCTATTTTCACTAAAAACTTTAAAATTCAATATCTCCAGTTCTCTTAATTGGATTTTTGTAATTTTGCTCTTGTTTTATTAATTAAAAAAATTACTCTATTTTTCAAAATCTGTTGTGGGCTCCTTTTGTGGTGTGTTTTCACTATTTTACTATTTGAAGTGTTGCGCAAATACTTTACGCATTGCCTCTAAGTTAAGCCTGACTGCTCTGTGCCAAGCTACCAAGGGGGTAAGCACAGGTTGATTTGGGGTTTGCTTGTGCCTTACTCTGACAAGGATTGTGGTTGCTGCTTGACTAGGGCTTACACCCCAGTCAACCAACACCTAATTCCTTACAGCGACTTTTAGCTCATTCTTGGATGCCTTCAGGATTTCTCACAGAGAGCACGACGTCTGTAGTTATTTGTCCATATGGCTCAATTCTCTTTACAACAAGAATTTCTGCATATTGCCTCCAGGTAGAGTTTTAAATATTTTCTCATAAATTTGTATTGAGCATTTCTGCCTTCTCCCTTTCACACAACGGAATACAGCAAGTTGCCTTGCTGCCTTGTGTTGTGTCAAATAATAGTAAATGTGCACTCTTATTTTATGGGTCCTGTCAGAAGTTGATAAATATCCTTCCACTTTCAGATTTCGGTGTGGACAAAGTCTCCTCTCTGGCTATTTTTGATATTCCTTCTTTCGCTTTTTGTAAAGCAGTTTCTGGTTAAATCCTAAGCTAAAATGTTTCAACAAATTTCTTCTTCCTGATTTAGTTAAATCTCTTCATCGTGCACTATCCTATGTACCCGTAACAATTGATAGGCTCTAGGCAAGCCCTCTAGAATTATGGTATGGGACTACCACATTTTTCGGCAGGGTTTACTAAATTGTAGGCAAGAAAAATAAAATTGTGTGGCAAAATGCGTCACATTGTGAAGCAGTAAATACTATTTTGCTATTTTAACATGATAATACTCTATGGGCAAATGTTTCACCGCATTTATATCACTTTAATATCTAGATACAGAAATCAGCAACTGTAAGGTGATCTTCTGTGCAAGAAAAGGCCTGCCACTGCTCAACATGTGTGGTGGCTTTTTAGGTCGAGCCTGGGCAGTGCATGCGCTGCTCTGCGAGGCATGCTGTATTAGAGTATGCACTTGAAGCTCTGCCCACTCTCCACCCATATTTTTCATTGGCTTGTGTCTTTGTCCTTTGTAAATGCTGGCTTCTGAGTCGGTAATCAGCTTGTTAGTGCCTCCTTAGTACCGCCTTGTCTTCATTTGTAACCTCCCATGAGGACCTGCCCTTTTATTTATTTTGTTACACCGTCTGTGTTATTTAGTCTGTAAGCACTATTTCTTTAGTGAGTTTTGTCTTACTGCAGGCACGACGTGCTTTGCAGCAACATTCAGCGCGCCATGCGCACTTTCACTTTTTAAGCAGCCGGGACAATGGCGGCCGTTTCTTTGGAATGCCATAGGTCTCGCTTTTAGGAGAGTTAAAGCTATTGGCATTGTAAATGACAATGACTTAAACTCTCGCAAATGCGACACATATTGCTTTACAAATATTTTTTTAATGGGTTGTTTCCAAGCGCCCCATGCCGCGCTTGCACTCAATAGAGGCCACACACCTTTCTTTAGATGCGGCTTGTCTAAAGAAAGAGCGTGGCCTCTATTAAGTGCAAGCGCGGCATGGGGCGCTTGGAAACAAACAATATTTGCAATTCAATAGGTCTCACATGTGCGAGAATTTAAGCTATGACATTTACAGTGCCAATAGCTCAAAGTCTTGTAAATGCAAGACCTATTGCATTGCAAATGCTTGTTTTTTTTAATAAACTTTCAATCTGCTTCAGATAGAAACAGTGTTTTTGTTAAAATCTGCAAATTATACAGAAGATGATCGATTAAGTGGCAATTGTGGTAAATCCATCATTATGTGTAAAATGCAGTAGCCGCAGAATTTCATAATTCCTATGGCCCTGGCTTTAGAGCAGGTTTTGGACCAAGGCTCTTGGATGGAAACTGTGTACTGATGGCAAACTACATCGATTTCTTTTTTTCCTATATATACCATCCATTGTCGAGCGATAGTGTGGTATCCAAAAAAGGTAACAAATTGGAAATTCCTATAACTAGCTTTTTCTATGGCTCATGCACTCCAGAGTGAATTTAATTACTTAGCGGGTCCTGTGTTATTCTCCAACAAGGAATATATTAAAATATACACTCTTCTGCACAGCCCATTAAATTTACGTTTTAAGCAGGTGGATATGTACCTGAAACACCACAAAATTTGCAATTTACTTTCCCGTCATAACAGGGATTTTTTTGGCCTCAACAGAAATTTCAGTCATTGGTTAATAAAGTCCCCAGTGGCTGTTTAAACACTTAAATGTTCTGGCCACAAAAAATCACTACCAACTATTTAAATATGGCTACCCCTTGAAAATATACTTAAACTATCTGGTGCAGCCCTCCAACCTCACCCTCAAATCGGAGAATTCGACATATACACCGAACTGGAAATACACTCCCTACCGCACCTGTTACAACATCTCCACAAACCAAATCAAGCTTCCGCCCACAATGGAAGCCACAGAACCATTCGGAAGTTGACCCACGCACTGCTCAAAGTGCTGCGAAACAATATCAATGGAGATTGTGCGCTATTTTATTATAATTCCTCTATTTAATTTAGTTGTTAAGCGCTGAGGGGTGACACAAATGAAACTTTGTAGCGCTATACTATTCTGCATAGTTATGAAAATAACGATAATAATTCTAGGCAGATATAAGAATAATAAGAGCAACAACTGACAGTTAACAGGTGGCCCCTGATTCTGAAAAGTATGTCAGCCATAAGGGTAACACCTTGGGGTTTGCCAAATCAAGCAACGGGCCTCTGAGTTGTGTGAAAGTTGGAGGGTGGATTATTGTTATGGTATCTGCTAAATACCATTTTTATCCACCACATGCCACAGAACTGCTCTACGACTGCATTTGACATGCACTTGCCCTTGACTGCCCCCTACTGCTCACCTTTCATGACTAAAGAATCCGTTTAACATTCAAAGTGATCATCACAAGTACAGTACTTTACTTGTCATATCATATACACAAGAATATCTCCATTTTATGGTGGTGGCATTGATATAGTTTCCATTGATATTCCACAAATAATCCACAATACTGCGTGATATTTAACTCTTCGTTGATGCGGAGTAACAATACACAAGATATCAGGGCCCACAAATATGTGGTATTGTGGATATACTATGATTTAAAGGGAAGATCAATAGCCAGATGTCCTGGCCATGATCTGCCTCCGCTGCCAAGCCTCAGGGCGCTGTTAATTATTGATGCACCTTCCAATAAATGGTTAACAGAACCCTGATATCATAACTCTAATGCGCAGGCAGATGACACAATATTACAGGTGTGACATAAGGCGTAGACTGCAAAAAGGGCAAATGTACGCAGCACTAAAAAAAATATATTCGGATGAGGGAATGACAAAACATGAAACTGTGGTAATAAGGGGCAAGAGAAAAGACAATGGCAGAGGTTAATTACCAGGAAGATTTCAGATTTAAGCACGGATGGTTAGTAAAATGGCAAACGTTTTTTTCTTTCTATTAGACAGGATAAAGGCCCCCATTGCTACCCTTGGATACATTGAATCTGACGTCCTCATCTTGGAGTCTCATTCTCGATGAAGAACCAGCATTTTTCTGGGCTGTTTGATAGGCTTTGTGTGTGGATTGAGCCCCGAGGGCACACAAAATTGGGGATAATAAAACTATGTTGCGAACACAAAATATAAAAAGCATATCTGCATTTATAGAAGCTTAAAAGTATACTTGTAGGCTCAAATAAGCAAGTATTATTATTAAACAAAAAGTATCCCAACCAGAGCGAGACCGGCTCCTTTGGAAAATTAATGTGGGGAACCACTCGTACGTCGCGCGATGGCACACCCACAATTATGGATGGGAAGGGAAAGTGACCCTTTTCTTTATATAACCCTCACCCACTCTAGTAGTGGCATGCTTCATCATCGGTTTCACCCTGACTCCTACAGGTCAGGGTGTGCTCAACCATATTCCAGGGAGCACTTATGAATATAGGGTGTATGGGGGCATAACTTTAAAGATAAAATTCCTCACCCACTCTAAAGGTATCCTTTATTAGTAGAGTGGGAGGAAAGAGTAAAAATATATCTCTAAGGGTGTGAGGATGTGATGGTCCTATGACCCTCAATCACCAACATGTTTCAGCCCTGTCGTACCGGCCTATATGAGGTCCTGGGCTTTCGTTAGGGTGGGTAGCGAAGAGGTCTCTCCCCCAATGACATGACTAACAAGTGTTTATTATAGATAGTATGCAAAAAATATAAAGATGTACTTGCCGCTGTTAGGAATGACCTGTGACGAAAAAAAGTACAGTGTACATTCTGTTGGAATAAAAATTATGCTTCCGCATTGTTTTACGCAAGTTAGCATTCGCGGCGCCATTTTGTGTATGGGCGCCATTTTGTATCATGATCGAAACCCATCCTTTGCCATTTTCGAGAAACGGCTTTCTCTAGGTTATGTTTCTTCGGAGATGAGTTTTGCTACACTAATGAATGCACTGTTCTTATTAGCGCATACCTTTCCTTTAGATGTAAGCCTTCACCCACTTGTCTAGTGGCGGGTACAGGCAGAGTGACCTTGAATAGTAGATAATGGGTTCCCGGCCTCAGAATCGAAACTTACTCCTTTGTAATTTACTGTCCAGCTGCATCTCTCTGGAAAATTCCATGGTGGACGTGCTTTCATTGGTTTCGAAGTGTACATAATGTATTGTTATGCTTGCTGATGTCAGTCCATCTGCAGCACTCCTAAGCGACTGGGCAGATTGGGCTCCGCTCTGAGTGTACTCTGAATAAGCTGTTATTGGTTTGTATACTCTGCTGTCTGATGACTCTTCATTTTAGTGGAAGGCTGAGAGGTGGTCATTAGTAACCCGAGTGACCCAAAACGGGCCACTTCCTTCAGTTGGCGCCCGAACAGGGACTCCTTCGGTGAGTGACCCATCCCCTTCCGCGGACGGGGGGGAGGTCGAGGCTATTGTCGGGTCGGACTGACGGATCAGGGATCCCTGTATGAGGAGCATTGATTGCTCGCAGCTGCCCCTTCTGTCCTGCCGGACGGTGCCTCGCCCAGTGGTCATCCTGACTGGAGTCCTGAATGGCGAAACCCTTGGATCTGACCGTTTGGTCTGAAGAGTCGGCAGTGGAGAATCAATTCGTTTGACCTGCATGTATCAGGTGAGGTTTTTTTGGTTCTTCGTGGATATGGTAACATTTTGGTTTGTATTTGGTACGGTCTAAGGACCGTCTTTGGACAAAAGCATTTGCACTTGTTTTGCCAGGCATAAAATAGTGAATGTTTTGAAAATGCCTGGCATTAGCAAATTGATTTCTTTGTGCTGCCGCTGTTGTGCTGCAGATGCTCAATTGGAAGAAGCTCAGCCGGCGCCTCCAGAAGGCACTCCCAATTTTGATATGTATGTGAAGCATGGTCTTGGCCCTATTATGTTTAGTACATTATGGCACAAATATACGAGGGACCATGCCGAGTTGCAGTGGCCGTTGACGGGCACTTTTGATGAACAAAAGATTGAGTATTTACAAGAACAGTTGTTTAAGAAACGAAGTAGGCAGTCTATGTTTGATTCCCTCAGAGCATGGAAGAAAGCAGCTAGACAGAGGCGATTGAAGGCAGAAAAAGAGGCCGGGAAAGGGAAAATGCAGACATTCGCTCAAAAGGCTGTAGCATATGATAGGGAAAAATAGGAAAAGGGTGTTGAGTGTGAAGATAGAAGGTTTCGATTGCAAATTGATAAATCGTATGTGGCTTAGGAAGAAGATGATACTTTTGTGGAAGAGTTGTTGGATGCCCGACCCCTGCCTCCATATGCCCCGCAAAGAATATATCCCACAGTTCCGGTGCCCTCACAGTCGCCCATTACAGTTGCGCCCACTGTCTCTGTCCCTGTGTCTACCGCTCTTATGCCAACGGCTGTGGCTACGGCTCCTCCTCCTCCTCTTTCTTCTGTTTCTTTGCCGTCTGTGACCCCTGTGACTGTTAGCACCCCAGCCATATCTAGTGTCTCAGCGTCCCTTGCGCCAGCTCTTTCCCCCGCGACACAACCCTCAGCGACGATAGTGCCTGTTACTTCTGTTGCCTCTCCCACTGTGGTTTTTCATCCTCCGACATTAGTAAGTAGTGGGACACAATGGTACGTGGATTTGAAGATAGGTATTGGATGAAATTTAAGGAGCGCATGGGACCGTTAGTGCGATCTGATGTGGGAGATGAAGAGAAACAGGTAATAGCCAATCAGGCTGCACAGTGGGCCAGTAATCCTATTTATAGTGTAGAGGATGTCTGGGCAACTATGAGAGATTTTGAGCCCTTTATACAGCCGCATGCCCTTAAACACATGTCCGCTACTTTGATTGGTCTTTGGCAACAGTACTTCGAAGTGGAAGCACCTCAAATTTTATATGACATTAGAGATCGAGTGTATATTAGCGAACTGGGGCCAGAACAAGTCTTTGTTAATGTTACGACAATAATCGCTTATAGGGGAAGACTGCATGAGAAAAGTCCCAGGTCGGTGTCTCAGTTTCCGATGAGAGAGGTTCATCCTATATATCACCCAGAGATACCAGAGTTAACGGATGGGCGAGGTAATGTTACTCGAGCCGCAGGTTTCAAGAACAATGGGTTTATACTCCATGGAAAAGAAGTGAGGTTTTATCCCTTAAGACTCATTTGCCTGACCCTAGTAAGAATCCTACTGCTTATTATAAAGAATTGACTGAAGCTGCTTCTTCGACGGTAATGACTCTTGCTGACATTGAAATGTTTTTTGGTCTTCTTGTTCCGGTTGATATTTGGAGGTATATACTGATGGGTCTGGATTTGCTGAAGAAACTGCATGCTACTATTTATTGTTCCCCGGCAGGTGTTTATATGACAATGGGACCAGATGTAGTATGTGCTAAACAGTGTTTGTCCAAAGATGCGCCTCTTCCTGTTCAATTTGCAGATGTGCCACACACTTTGTGGGCGACAGGTGATACAGACGTGGGACTACTGCAGATACCTCCAGTCTCAATACAGGATAAAGATGGTGCTATTTTACCCTGTATCCCTCAGTATAAAATACCACAGGCAGGAGAGCGAGCCCTATTTTAAATTATTCAGGATTTGATTAAGAAGGGAGTGGTTGAAGAGACGACTGCTAATGTTTGTAATAGCCCTATCCTTCCAATTCTTAAACGGACACCCTCAGGTTCCCTTGATGAACATGAGGATGTTTACCGTTTCGTGATTGATTTGCGCGAAGTTAATAAAATAGTGGTTCCTCAGTTTCCAGTGGTCCCTGACATCACTACTCTTTTGACAATGATTCCTTCTACTGCTAAATTCTTCTCTGTCATTGACTTGAAAAATGCATTCTTCAGTATTCCTATTCATCCAGATAGCAGGTACTTGTTTGGGTTTACACTAGCTGGCAGAAGCTTTAGGTTCTGTCAAGCTACTCAGGGCTATACTGAGAGTCTGAGTATTTATAGTCAAGCTTTAAAGAGCCAGTTGGATTCCCTTTCGCTTCCCTCAGGTAATGTATTGGTGCAGTATGTTGATGACTTGCTCATCGCTTCTGGTACAGAACAAGGTTGCAAAGACAGTACCGGTAAATTGTTGTTGCATTTGGCCCAACATGGACATAAGGTGTCTCTTTCTAAATTTCAATATTGTCGACAGGAGGTCACCTATTTAGGTCACCTACTGTCGAAGGAGGGTAGGAGATTGACCCCGGAGCGCATCAGTACCATTGTTAAAATGCCCGTTCCACAAACTCAGAAAGATGGGCGCGCTTTTATAGGTATCACTTTCTACTGCCGGGAGTGGATACCTAACTACTCATTACTAATCAAACCCTTGCTTGCACTAACCACTAAAGTCGTGCATGAGCCCCTGCCTTGGACGGCTGAATGTCAGCAGACTTTTGAGCAATTGAAAACTGCGCTTTGTTCAGCTCCAGTACTTGGCACCCCTGACTATAACAAATCGTTTGTGTTGTTCGTCCATGAGATGGCTGGTTGCGCGCTTTCTGTTTTAACACAAAAATTTGGAAATAAGCAACGCCCGTGTGCTTATTTCTCTGCTGTTCTTGACCCTGCCGCACCAGCCCTCCCGAGCTGTCTAAGAGCGGTCGCGGCTGTGGCCGTCTCCATAAAACAATTGGCTGGACTAGACTTGATACTGATCTCACAGTCATGGTACCCCATGCTGTGGATAGCCTTTTGAATAAGACCAAGACACAGCACCTCACCAGTGCACGTCTGACTGGCTATGAATTAACATTGTTTGCTAAACACATCACAATCAAAAGATGTGCCACTCTGAATCCAGCCACGTTACTGCCCCTCCCTTCTGAGAATGATGAAATTGATAAACATGATTGTATCTTCCGGACGGAAGAAGAGACGAAAGGACGGGTAGACTTGACTGATGTTCCCTTATCTGACCCACAAGAGGAACTATATGTCGATGGTTCTTGTTTTAAATTACCAGATGGCACTACAACTGCTACGTATGCTATCACCACGCTGCGTACAGTAGTTGAAACATCACGAGTTCCTTATCTATCGGCCCAAGCTGCTGAGCTTGTTGCCTTAGTACGAGCTTGCGAATTGAGTGAGGGACTGGTTGTCAATATTTATACTGACAGCCAGTACGCCTTTGGAGTCGCACATAACTTTGGGTGACTGGGCTGAGAGAGGGTTTCTTACTTTGCATGGCACCAAAATTCAGCGTGGGCACCTTATATTGAGGCTTTTGTCTGCTTTGACACTCCCTAAGAGATTGGCTATAGTAAAGTGTAGTGCACACCGGAAAGTCACTGATGATGTAGGTAGGGGAAATGCTTTTGCAGATCAGACAGCTAAGGAAACAGCCCGGACTAAAATGAAAAGAATGCTTGTAGCAGGTCCCACTAGGTAGGTGCCTGAAGTCACCATGTTTGAAAATACACTCGAATGTGAAAGAGATACAAAGTGAGGCCACATTAGAGGAATTAGCAATGTGGCAAGAAAGTACAGCACAATTGAACAATGAGGGATGTTGGATTGATAAGTCAGGGAAGCAGAGATGGATGTTGCCAAACGCATATGTTCTCCCTGTAGTTGCGATGGTCCATGGCCCAGCTGATATCAGTGCTAAGGGTATTTGCAAGTTGTTGGACCCTATATGGCAGAATGATAATATCTCAAAGACAGCTGCACACTTAGTGAAGTACAACATTGTATGCATGATGCACAATCCTGGGAAAGGTACCCCTACACCACCCGGTAATTTTGCACCGCCCACTTTTCATTTTTAGGTCCTCCAGATGGATTATATCGAGCTAGACAGATGCAATAATTTGAAGTATGTTCTGGTGGTTGGCTGTGCATTCAGTAAATGGGTTGAGGCTTATCCCACTAAAGACAATACAGCCATTGCGACTGCAAAGGTACTCCTGAAGGAGTTCTTTCCTCGTTTTGGTTTGCCCCGTTTGATTTGGAGTGATACCGGAAGCCATTTTAATGCCATAGTGATACAGTTAATTTGTGATGGTTTGCACATAAAGCAGAAGTTCCATGCCGCCAACCACCCACAGTCAGCAGGTTTGGTTGAGAAGTACAATGGTACTCTCAAACTGAAATTGGCAAAGATTCAGGTGGCGACAGGGTTATAGTGGCCAGATGCTTTACCATTAGCTCTTTTGTCGACAAGAACAGCACATTCTAGGACAGGATTGTCACCGTACGAGGTCGTGTTTGGACGCCCGGCAAATGTCTGGGGCGTCCGGCGACCCCAGCGGTTTTCAGATATTGAGTATCCGTTGCTGAATGACTATCTTGCTCAGTTAACTGAAAATTTACGTTCTATTCACCAGCAGGTCCGGGAAGCCCTGCCAGCTACACCAGAGGGGCCCGGACACAACATTCAGCCTGGAGATTTTGTGCTGGTGCGAAACTTCCAGCGGAAAAAGAGTTTGGAGCTGCGGTGGAAGGTCCCGTAGCAGGTCCTCCTGGCTACGCGCACAGCTGTCAAGGTTGCTGGCCGAAAGAACTGGGTACACGCGACTCATTGTCGCAGGATCCCTTTACCATTGCCCTATGATCAATGGGTGAGGGATGGATTAGGGGACTCCGAGTGTGAGACGGTGCCTCAGTTTGTCCCCTTCAGTGACGCCAAGCTGACCTGGACCAAAACGAATGAGGAAAATGATGAAGTGCTGAATGCAGCAGTACCTCTGGAAATACGGGCTATCCAGGAGCCTCTTTTCATTGACCCCTCTGTGCCTGGAGTCACTAGGTATAATCTGCGCCCTCGGCTGAGGAACGGTGCACAAAAGGAGAAGTCAGATTAGTTAGGGATGGACTGTGTAAGTTAGGGTGTACTTTGTTAAAGTGCCAACGGAGTTAGTTTAGGGTGATGAGAGATTTGTGCACTGTTTAAACATTGGACAGGATAGATCGAAAGTATCCCCAAGGGGATACATTATCCTGGTCGACGTGGGAACCCGAGCTTAGGACAGAGCAAGCTCCACCGCCGGTGCTCAAGAGCTCCAACGTTTTGATGGACAATAGGAGCCTGTACCAGTGAGGTTCTGACGGACACTGGGAACTTGTATATTCTTCTTGCTGGCATTTTGCCCCCTTGCTTTATCATTTGCTATGCACCCCTTTGGCAGAATGGTTGCTGATGAAGAGCAGCCAGTGATTCCCCTTGTTCATACCCGTATATTTTGGTCTACCAAGAAAAAGATATTATGTGCTATTCTTGTGCTATTACTGCTATTGATTCTGGGTGTGGTGTCCTGGGTTTTGGAATGTGATCAGGATGCACTGGCATGTACTAAACATAAGGTAGTTTCCCAAATATGCACCAAAAGGACAGCCCGAGTAATGTTTTCTTAGACACACATAAAAGATTTTTGGGTGAAGGTACAGCTTGTTATCCCATTGAATCCGTTACTAGTTTATGGACTGCTTACCCATGGTCACTGGTCAATTATACATATATCCGCCCAGCCCAATTCATAGAGGTAAGACGTGAGTTTGGAATGGGGTATTCTGGTCCTTGTTTATATTACAGGAAGCCATGAGGAAAGGGATATCCGGGTTGTGACAATAATATGTATTGTGATAATCTGTACATGAGAGAGCAGAACATCACCTTAGTGAGCTGGCAACCAAGATTTAACAGTTACTCGAAAAGCTGGTTGTTATCTTGCATTTTGTCCGATAGTAAACAGTACTGACGCATTTTTGTATGTCAATTTTTCTGGAATAATATTGTTCAAAAATACGATATCTTTAGTGAAAAAGAAGGATCTGAGTACTTTTGGAATGAACACCAGATATGCTCCTGTAGATTATCAAGGTCCACTTTATGCACACCCAGGATTTTATTTTCTGTCTAACGGTACTTATTCGAATGTTGATAACGGTACAGATGATGTTGCTCTAGGGATGGTGCTCCCTCTCAGCGTGTCTTGTAAGTACAGTAAGCCAAGTATCAGATGGGTAAAAAGAACGTTGACTGCAGAATTCTGTGATGGAGTGACAGATTTGGAAGTCAATAATTATAGTAATGGTATTACCTTTGGGTATATTCTTTCCTCCGATATTTACCTTTGGTGGTACTGCAATGGCCAGGGGTGAAAAAGCTAGAGAATATTTTGATACTGTCTAACTCCACAGTAGCGGCTCTGCGTGACATCACTGTGAGAAGTTGGCCTGGCATATGCTGTCCACTAATTATAGTGGGCACCTTGCACCAGTCCAAACAACCCCTTATTGGAGATAGGTTAAAGACAACCTTTATTGAAAGCTATCCTAGTGGTAGCTATGGAGAGCAGCCTTCAGGCTAAGTCTTGAAGGAATGTAAAGCAGCTTGTTTTACCAGTCTATAATCTCTTGAGTGATCAAATGAAAGAGCACCACACCAGGTATATATTCAAAATATATGTATTTATTACTAAACACACCCCTCTAGTCTCTTTATGAGGCTAGAGTTCGAAGTACATAAGTTATAAGATATTAATTCACAGTAATAGCACAAATACACGTTTGGGCCCTAGGGGCGTACCAAACCATATACCAATAAAGTGGTATGCGAACCACGACTGAACTAGACACTAGGCCTAGAGCCTCTAGAAGTGCTTGGACCACAAGGAACCACCCAAGGTAGTGACACAGGGGACCCACGGGAGACGCGTGCAGTGTAAATACACAACCGCGATACGCCGTTAACTTCTATGGAGAAAGTCGGGATCGGGAAAATAGAGAAAAGGGACACTTAAAAGAAGACTAGGACAAAACCCTTTGAGATCTAGGACTTTGAAGAGTCTCTACCCACGGGAGCACCGGAGTACTCGTGTTACCTCACCCAGGGAAGCCGGGTGCATAGGTGCCTTTCGGGGTCGGGTTTCGTCGTCGATTCGAATGACGATCTGCTGCAAAGTGCTGCTGGCGGCCAAGAGAAAAGTGTCCGGGTGGATCCAAGAGTGGATCGGAGTTCTGGAGAACCTGAAAGCAGAGGGGACAGAGTCTGGGTCACTAGCCAGTGACCAGGAAGGCGATGGACAGATGCCCACCGATGTCGAGTGCTTCAGGTGCGTTGATGGTCATCTTGACTCTTCAGCCATGAGGTCCGAGAGGTGTTGTCGGTGACCAGGAGCAGGATTCGGGCTGGTACACGATGTCTGTCGAGTGCTGAGGTGTCGGCGACCGGATTGTACCCAACAAGCCTTGGCAACGGCAAGTCTCGGGGAAGATGTAGATCGTCGATGGTGCAGACCAGCAAGGTCTGTGGAACTCACCCAGCGAGGGTAAGTGAGGGCAGGCCTGGAGCAACCAGGATGCCAAGTAAGAAAAGGATTGGCCTTCGTTAAGGGCTACTAGCCAACGGGCTAGCGACCGCGAAGGAGCCTCGTGACGCCGCACGTGGATCTGGCTTACAGGACACTCGTGGAGTGGGGGCCAGTGATCTTCGGTGCAGGTGGTGCTGGAGGCTAGGGCTACTCGGAGCCCAAAGCACGACTTCTTGGGAGACCCAGAAGAGGATGCACTTGCAAATGTGCTCGGTGTCCAGGGGTCATGGTCTCAAGTCACCCACGATAGCCACGGGCCTCAGCTTTGCTGGGGACTCAGGGTAGCCTCGGGGAAGTCTGATAATCCCCCTCTGGTGATGCGATGACTTCGGCGTCCGACGGGAGCTTCAGAAATGCGAACCGGACAGATGCTTCTTTGGTGCCTGCCAAGCAGGGGAGTCACTCCTTGACCCCAAGGGAGATTCTTCAGTCCTCTAATCTTGTCGTAGAGCGTCGAAGGTCCAGGATTCAGTTTCAGAGTTTCGTCCAGGTATAATCTAAAGTCCTAAGGACTGGGTTCCTACCTTTATTCTAAAAATAGGGGTTGGACTACTCTGTGGCCCCACCTATGGGTGGGTCAGGGCAGAGGGGTGGCTACACCCCTTTCCCTTTGTCCAGTTCGCGCCAAAGCAGGGGCTGCAAGCCCTGATCCGGTTTGAACTGGGGTATGCACAGGGACACCAAATGTGCCCCCAGTGCAGGACTTCAAAGCACCCGAAAGTGCTCCCGCCCAGCCCCAATACACATTATCCTGTCTGGGGAGGTGGTCACACCTCCCTGGGACAGGAAACCTATTGTCCAGGCCTCCCCTGCCGGAGTTTCGTCCAGCAGCAGGAGGCCAGACCCGTGTCTGTGGCAGCAGCATCCATTTTGTGATGCCAGGGCTCTGGAAAGAAGTTACCGAACTAGTCAGAGTTAACATGTCTTTCCCTCTAGAAGGGTGGAATGCTACCCCCGCCGCCAGGATTGGCGGGGGGTAGTATTCCAAGATGTTTGACACCAAACACGACATGTTTAGGTGCAGCCATTCCAAAGTTAGCATTTTACCGCGAGGATATAATGCGCTTAAGAGTATATGGTCAGGCTGCACTACAAACAGCATCAGAGATGGTCTCCGAATGCTGCAGAGGGGCCCTGCTCATGCAGGGGCACCCTCTCACATAGGAACCACGCACTCTGCCTTTAGGATTGATAAGGCCTGCCTTAGGAGTGACTTATAGGTTTATATGTGTGTATGTATTTCGTGATATAGGTAACCTATATCACAGTAAGGGGTGCTTGCACCACCTTACCCAGGCTGCAGTAGCAGACCTGTGGTGTCAGTTTGGATGGCCTTCCAGGGGTGGCACAATACGTGCTGCAGCCCCTGGTAGGCCTCTGAGGTACCTATGCCCTTGGTACATAGTATACCATATACTAGGAACTTATAAGGGCACTCCAGATTCCAATCAGAGATGTGCCTAAGGCACATGGAAACCATTTTACAGAGAAAGCAGATAGACTGGGGCCCTGAATAGCAGGATCCCAGTCCAACTAAGTCATAAACCAGCAGAACACCATAAAAAAAGTGGGGGCAACCATATAGTCAGATTCCACCTTCCTACATAACCCCCCAAACGAAAGGAGATAAGGCTAACCTTGGCCAGTTGAGCCTTCATTGACTAAGTGGTCATATAAGGAAGCACCTGCACTAGCATGGTTGCCCCCTGTCTTATGGTCCACTACGCAATCCCTCACCCTAAGGGTATGAGAGGGTCTCCACCATGGGGAATCACTACCTGTGGTGTGCTTAGGTAAAGTACAAGGCTGGTGAGGTGTCTGAGTAGAGAAGTGAGGCCCTAGGAATGTTGGCCTCAGCTTCCTCAGATCACTGGTCACCATGTATGCCTGTCTTTCCATGACTGAGTTGCACTTTGTTCTAAGGGTCAACCTTTGGCTGCCTACAGCTGGGGGTTGGGTCCCTTTGGATGGACTACTGGAGGGACATGGCAGGTTTGGAACCTTCTGGTCCCAGGTTTGCCCTTGCCTACCAGAGTCCTTCTGGGGGAGGTCCCTACATAAAGGTATGGGGATCCCTCAGTGTGTAGAGGAATTTTCACCTGGCTAGGGCTACTAGACTGGGTGCCCCTAATCTGCTGATGGGGGCTTCCTCTGGACAGGGGGCCCTGGGGGTCCACTGACCTCCCTGACCTCTGCAGCCCTGGGCTGACTGAGGCAGGGTAGAGAGGGGCAGGTTACCTGCTCCAGACTGGGTACCACCTTGGAAGGGTCCTCTGCCATCAGGGGTGTGGCCAGGCCAGGCCTGACTACCTCTGGGGCAGTTCCTTCACTAGGGGTAGGGTCAGTTCCCTGAGGAGGCTGACCCTTACCTACTGTCTGGAGGGAAGAAGACTTTTCTTCAACCCTTGTGCTCTCTTTTGGGGAGAGTGGGCCATTCTTTCAGGCTCCATCTCTCCAAATTCTTGGGCTGGGGCTGTGGCCATTACAGCCCCACTAACCTTTACAGGGACGCCCAGCATCCTAAGATGGGTTTGGTGTTCAACTTCAGCCCAGGCTGAAATTTCCAGATCATTGCCCATCAGGCAATCTACAGGTAGGGTTGGGGACACTGCCACTCTCTTTGGGCCTGTGACCCCCTCCCAGCTGAGATTGACTATGGCCATGGGGTGATCTGTTCTGACACCATCAATGTTGGTCACCTGGTATTTAAACTCAGGTAAAAGCTGGTGAGGGGGACTAGTTTCCCTGCCACCATGGTGACACTAGCCCCTGTGTCCCTAAATGCCACAGCTTTCTGACCATTAATTATTGGCTCCAATCTGTACCTGCCCAATGCTATGGGACCCATGGTAAAGGTGGCAAATCCTATACCACCATCAGAGTCAGAGGAGTCTGTTGAGGGGTCCCTGTCTAAACTAGGGCCCACCTCTGTTCCTCTTGCAAAAGCACCTAACTTTTTGGGTGCACTACTCCCAACTGGAGGATTACTACTGGTAGTACCAGGAGGGGTGGTAGTAGTTGTGGGAGGAACATTTTCTTTATTGCCAATCCTGGGGCAACTGGGATCAGTTTTCCAGTGCCCAGGCTTTTTACAGACATGGCAATAGGGTTTCTTTTCAGGAGAGGAAGGAGTTTGGGACCCACCCCCAGAAGAGGAATTTTGGGGCCCTGTAGGGGACTTATCCTTAGATTTATCCCCACCTTTCTCTTGGGACTTAGTAGAATCTTTCTTCTGGTCACCACCCTGATTTCTAGTTTTTACTCTGGTTCTGACCCATTTGTCTGCCTTCTTTCCCAATTCTTGGGGAGAGGTCAGATCAGAGTCCACCAGATACTGGTGCAAAAGCTGGTTTTGACAATTATTAAGGATCTGCTCCCTCATAATCAAATTGTACAATCCTAAAAAGTCATGCACTTTGTTGCCATGTATCCAACCTTCCAGAGCCTTTGTAGCACAATCTACAAAATCAACCCAGTCTTGAGTCTGAGCTTTTTGGGTGTCTCTGAACTTCAACCTATACTGTTCAGTGGTTAGGCCAAACCCATCTATCAGAGCACTCTTCAAGACTGTGTAATTGTCAGCATCCTCTTCTCTTACAGTGAGGAGCTTGTCTCTACCTTTGTCTGCAAAGGAGAGCAACAAGATTGCTGCCCACTGCCTCTGGGGGACCTTCTGAACTTTACAGGCCCTCTCCAGTGCAGTTATCCATTTGTGGATGTCATCCCCACTCTGGTAGGGAGGGACAATCTTGTTTAGGTTTCTATGGTCATAAGACCTTTCCCTATCTCTAGGGATATTGCTGCCACCATGGGACTCTAGTCCCAACTTTCTTCTCTCTCTAAGGAGATCTAGGGATTCCCTATCTAAAGCCAATTGCTTTTTTCTGATTTCCAGCTGAGTTTCCTCATACTGGACCAGTCTGGTTCTCCTCTCATGAGAGGATTCCCTCCTGTGAGAGGAGACAGAGCTCCCTATAGAGGTGCCAGAGTGGTTAGACTCCTGAGAAGGAGATCTAGACTTCCTGGGCACACTCTTAATCCTTCCTGGGGGACAAAGAGGGCATCATCTTGATCATCCTCATCATCATCCACAGGAGGGATTGGGTTTTCCAGGTCAGGGTCATTGTCACCCTCCTGGCCAGTTTCAGAGGGGGCTGGGGGTATTGGTACCCCTGGCCTCGTCCTCTTCGTCTGCCCCACCCTCAGCTCCTACCCCTTCAGTCCCTACAGGCTTACTAAGGTCATAAGCCACCAACAACTCCTTGAGGTGTTGGGTGGTGGGGCTTTGGCCTGTCCTTATTTTTCTCAAGTTACATAAAGCTCTCAATTCCAAGAATGGGAGTGTATCATACTTGGAGGGTGGAAGCTCAATGGCTTCCTGCAAGGATTCTTTGGATCCTGCCCTTAAAGACATTACTAGTGTGGTGTGGTGTATGCACTACCTACTCTAGTGTGGCCTACTAAACTCTCTTGAGTTGTAGAAAGGGTTGTGCTATCCCTTAACACACAACTCTAAGTTCAGTAGAACTTACTGTATTCTAAGCTTAAATTATATGTACCTTAGGTACCTTTAGTGGTTTTCAGTTGATCAATTCAATTGAGATTATCTGGTAAAACAATAGCAAGCTGGAATCCCACACGCTGCACACCAATGTGAGAAGTTGGCCTGGCATATGCTGTCCACTAATTATAGTGGGCACCTTGCACCAGTCCAAACAACCCCTTATTGGAGATAGGTTAAAGACAACCTTTATTGAAAGCTATCCTAGTGGTAGCTATGGAGAGCAGCCTTCAGGCTAAGTCTTGAAGGAATGTAAAGCAGCTTGTTTTACCAGTCTATAATCTCTTGAGTGATCAAATGAAAGAGCACCACACCAGGTATATATTCAAAATATATGTATTTATTACTAAACACACCCCTCTAGTCTCTTTATGAGGCTAGAGTTCGAAGTACATAAGTTATAAGATATTAATTCACAGTAATAGCACAAATACACGTTTGGGCCCTAGGGGCGTACCAAACCATATACCAATAAAGTGGTATGCGAACCACGACTGAACTAGACACTAGGCCTAGAGCCTCTAGAAGTGCTTGGACCACAAGGAACCACCCAAGGTAGTGACACAGGGGACCCACGGGAGACGCGTGCAGTGTAAATACACAACCGCGATATCAGGACTTACTTCCGTCACGCAGAAAGACCCGCGTCCACAGGAGCGAAGATGTGTTTCCACTCTCCAATAAGGTATAGTCAGCCCAAGTAATCAGTCACTAGGGTAATGCCTAATACCTCCTAGAAGAGAGGAGACCGTCAAGGGAGAACCACCAGGGGGCGACCAGCAGTTGAACAGGGGTGCTGAAGTAGGAACTCGTCTAAGCGTGTGTTTCCAGGCTGCATAACAAGAAGAACAAAAAAAAAAGGGAAAGAAAAACAATACACCTAATGTTAACAAAATATATGTCAAGCAAATCGTGTCAGCTAGGAGTATTTCTCTGAGAGAGCTTTCAGTATTGTTAATAGTGTACTGTTAACTTACTTCCACAGTTGCTGAGAGTTTCAAACACGTGGTCTCTTCAAGGTTAAGCAGAAAATAAAACTTATTCAGTTTGCTCTATTTAACAGAGCCGAGGTGCTAAGGTGTTGCCTTCTTGCAAAGTCAGAGGCAAACGTCTGCCTTCTGTCTAAAAGGAGACCGAGTGCACCAGAATGGAAAGAATGTCAAACATCCGTGACTGGTAGCGAGTCCTGCTACATTTGTAGCTGTGTCAGTTACACAAAAAAATATTACAAAGCAGTCACTGCTCACTGAGAGTTCTACAGAGGCTCTCTGCACCCACCGGAAAGTCTTTGCCAGGTGATAATGAAATTAACAGGGTCAGCAGTCACAGAGTTCAGCTCTACAGAAACCAACAGAAACAGAAAGGAAACAGCTGACCTGTGATCTTCGGAGGAGATACAATGTAGCGAAGGCTTCGCTGGGAAAAGAATCCAAATTGGGCTGGGAAATCAGGTCCGTGTGAAGGGAGGCAGGCAATCTCCTCGAGTCAGCGCAGACACACGCTGGGAAGTGCTTCCAACTTTGAAGGGAGAAGTCAGCTGGGTGGAAGGAGAGGCAGACAGCCTCCCTCGGTAGCACGAGCGCACACTGGAACCAAAGGTAGGAATCCTGGAAACGCTGTGTCGAAGGTTCACAAGGCTCTCAGGACAAACAGGAAGAGCTCCTCACAGAATCCGGGTCAGGGGGCGTGGTCCTATTCCAAGGAAGAAGTAAACCAAGCAACGATATGGGTAGGGAATCTACCTTTATACCCTGTGAGTCATCTGACCTGGTGATGCCTGGGTGTTTTCGGCAACAGTACACTTTTAAGAACACAGGATGACCAACAAGGTGCATTATGGGAAATGTAGTGAGGTGGTTTTCGGCCATGTCAGCGTGCACGCAGTCTGGCGCGTAACAGTTCTCCCTCCCAAAGGCCGATTAATGGGTCTGGGTTTAGAGGGGTTTAAGGCATGAAACCTTCTTATTAAATGGGGAGCATGGACCTGAGCAGTGGGTTCCCAAGACCGGTCTTCGGGGGATATCCCACCCAGTCTATCAGATACTGTAGTTTTCCTCGATGTCTTCTAGAGTCTAAGATTCTTTTGACCTCATATTCCAGCTCTCCCTCTACGTTAACAGGAGGAGGAGGGGGTTCAGGATAGGAAGGGGGTTCATAGGGTTTGAGTAGAGAGGTATGGAAAACCGGATGTACTTGTATCTCGGGTGGTAACTCAAGTTTCATGGCGACAGGATTGATAATTTTAAGGATTGGATATGGCCCTATATATCTGGGTTGTAACTTGCGGGGCCCTGCTACGCTGAGGTTTTTGGTGGCTAACCATACGAAGTCTCCTACTGAGTAGACAGGAGCTGGACGCCTGTGTTTGTCAGCTTGCTCTTTCATGTGCTCTTTTGCTAATTGTAGTTCGTGTTTAGCTTTGTTCCATATTGAGATGAGGTGGGTGTGGTGTTCAGTGACAGAAGGTAAGTCAGAGGAAGACAGAAGCGAGTGAAGGGGTAGGAATTTGGGGTGAAATCCCTGAGAAAAGAAAAAGGGGAGATCGAGGTTGCTGAATGTGTGGTATTGTTGTAAGCAAACTCAGCCAAAGGGAGAACTTGTACCCAGTCACTGGAAACTGTGCTTAATAAACAACGTAAATACTGTTCGAGTGTTTGATTAGTTCTTTCTGTTTGCCCATCTGTCTGAGGATGATAGGCCGAAGAGAGTCGATGGTCTATATGTAGGGCTGTGCACATGCCTTGCCAAAACTTGGAAATAAACTGAGCCCCACGGTCTGAAATTATCACTGTGGGCAAGCCGTGTAACCTCACGATCTGTTTAATAAAGACTTCTATCAGTTCTTTGGCTGTTGGTAGTTTTCTGAGAGGGATGAAATGGGCCATCTTGGATAACAGGTCTACTACCACCATTATAGTTGTGAATCCACGTGTAACAGGTAAGTCAGTAATGAAGTCCATGCTAATGGATGACCAGGGAGTGTGGGGAATGGGCAGGGGCGTCAGTAATCCAGCAGGTGCACAATGAGAGGCTTTTTGTCTAGCACACGTGGGGCATGCTTTCACAAATTCACTGATGTCCTTAGTCATACCTTTCCACCAAAACCATCTCTGACAGGTTTGTCCGGTTTTCTCTCCTCCAGGATGACCTGCTAATGGGAGGGTATGGCACCATTTCATGATTAAGGCACGGAGATGCTCCGTAGGTAAGAACAGTCGTTTATCATGGTAGTACAGATTGTTTACTATAGTGTTACGAGGGTCTGCCAACCATTCAGTACGATTTAATGCAAAATAAGCAAGGGTTAGGTCATCCAAAAACTTCTCCGACTCCCCTTTGGTGATCTCTCCTACTGCAATGATTTTTTTGTCAGGGATAATGGGGACTGGAGAGTCCATAGTTACTCTACAGTCTCTCCCCAATCGAGATAGAGCGTCTGCCTTGCCTTGTTTCACCCCAGGGCGATACGTGATGATAAAATCGTATTCGCTAAAAAGGAAACCCACCTCAACTGTCTAGGTGTGAGAGCTTTGGCTGATTTAAAAAATTGAAGATTTCTGTGGTCGGAGTATATGGTGATGACATGTGGAGATCCTAGTAAATAATGTCTCCATTCTTGGAATGCCAGTTTAATAGCTAGTAGTTCTCGTTCTCCTATTGTATAGTTTTGTTCTGCAGGTAGGAGTTTCTTGGAGAAGTATGCGACAGGGTGCAGGCTCCCTGTCTTGCGGTCTCTTTGAGACAACACTCCGCCCACAGCGTATTGAGAGGCATCGGCCTCCAAATAGTATGGTTGGGTACCATCAGCATGGCGGATGAAGGGAGCCGAAGTAAACCTGTTCTTCAGGGTACAGAAGGCTTTTTCAGCTTCATCTGTCCAGTTGAATACTACTCCTTTCCTCAACAATTTAGTGATCGGGGTTATGATGTCCGAGAAATGGTCTATAAATCTGCGGTAGAAATTGGCAAACCCTAGAAAGGACTGTACTTCTTTCACATTACTAGGGCTTGGCCATTTCGTTATGGCCGACACTTTGGAGGGGTCCATGTGTACCCCTTCAGGGGAGATAACAAAACCTAGGAAATTCACACGTTTAGTGTGAAAGGTGCATTTGTCAAGTTTGGCAAAGAGATGGTTATCTTGAAGGCGTTGTAAGATTTTCTTAACGTGTCCTACATGTTCTTGCTCAGACTGTGAATAGATTAGTATATCGTCTATATAGACGATTACGAAAAGATCTAAATAGTCACTCAATATCTCATTCACAAAAAACTGAAAAGCAGCAGGGGCATTGCATAAGCCAAAAGGCATTACACAATACTCGAATAGTCCGAATTTTGTGCGAAATGCCGTCTTCCACTCATCTCCTTCTCTTACTCGAATTAAGTGGTAGGCCCCACGGAGGTCAAGCTTAGTGAAGATCTTAGCGTTTCGCACTTGGTCTAGAAGGTTGGAGATGAGCGGAAGAGGGTACTTGTTTTTAACAGTCACCTTGTTAAGCGCGCGGTAATCCAGACAGGCTCTCAAGCCACCTTCTCGTTTTGGAATAAAAAAGATGGGCGAGGATACAGGAGATGTAGAATGCCTGATGAATCCTTTCTGTAACATGTCCTGGATATAGTCATGTAAATACTTGGTCTCTGGTTCTGTTAAGGCATAGATTCTGCTGACGGGTAAGTCAGCGCCAGGGACTAGATCTATCCGACAGTCGAAAGAGCGATGGGGAGGTAATGCCACAGCTTTGACCTCATCAAAGACATGTCGGTATTCTACATATTCTTCGGGTAACTCTAGCTGTGCCTCTCCTTCTACTGCACAACAGATAGGGGACTGCCACTGTGTTGCGTCTTGGTAACAATGTAATACACAATAGTGGGATCTCAAGGTGACTTTTCTAGTGACCCAGTCAATGCAAGGGTTGTGTAATTGCAACCATGGCACCCCTAAGATGGCTCCAAAATTGGGAGTGTCAATTAAGTCAAAAGAAATGTTCTCTGCATGTCCATTATCACACAACATGACAATGTCAGTAGTCTGATAAGTCAGTAACCCAGAAGACAACTCAGAGCCATCAACGGCTCTTACTTTCTCCGGTTGGGCCTTGGAGATAAATTTGATCCCCAGAGCTTTAGCCAAGGTGATGTCCAAAAAGTTCCCCGTGGCCCCAGAGTCCAGTAATATAGAAATAGCTTTTCTATGTTGAGAAGGTAATATTAGAGTCACTGAGATAGTAAAGTGTTTAGGTACAGACGCCATGGTGTTGGCTAGAAATTGTGAGATCTGCATGAGGATAGAACTTGGAGGATCGATCTCTTTGTCCTTCAAGTTTCTTAGTTTCCCGCCTGTGTAGCGAAACCGCTTTTTACACTGGGGGCTTTATAAGCGGTTTTGGGTTTCACGGTACAATCCTTAGCGTAATGACCGCTTTTGCCACAGTAAAGACAGAGATTAAGCCGCCTACGCTTCTCTCTCTCTTCGCTAGATAATGGTCCGCGAATGCCTCCTATTTGCATAGGTTCGCTCGTGTCTTTGACTTCCTTCTTTTCTCCTCTGTGCGGCACGAAACTCGAGTAGTCTCCCTTAGACTTCTCACCTTTCCGCTCTCCAAGCCGGTGATCTAGTTTTACTACTAGGTCGATAAAAGAAGGGCAGTCTTCAGGAGGGTCCACTATCTGTGACAGGATGTCCTTTAACTCGTCCTTTAAACCCCGGTAAAACAGAGAGGTTCTTTTCTCCTCAGGCCATTGAGTTTCTGTAACTAGTCTGTTGAAGGAAGTGATATAGGTTAAAAGATCCTTAGATCCCTGCTTGAGTCCGAGCAATTCATTATCACTAGCCTGCATGTACGTATGTCGTGCAAAGAGGCTCCTCATGCGTTCTTTAAACTGGGGGAAATCATACAATACCGGGTCGTTGTTTTCCACAAGGGGCACCGCCCAAAGGGCTGCGTTTCCAATGAGATAGGAGATAACAAAAGCGACTTTGGCCGCATCATCTGGGAAGGAGGCAGATCTACAGAGGAACTGCAAATGACACTGGTTCATGAAAACACTATATTTGCTACTATCCCCATTGAACCTTTCTGGCATGGCTAAGGGCACAGGGGAAGGGGTAACCACAGTTACGTTTACAGGTGAATGGTCTCTACTCCCAGTTACGGCAGTTGAGGAAGAAGGAACGTGGAAGTGTGCAGGTTGGATGTAGCTTTTCTTTTGTTTAGGGAGTGTGTCGGTTCCTCTGTTTTCTACCTGTCTATGTGTTTTCACAGAGTCTAGTTCTGCAACCAGACGTTGGTTTTGCAACCTAAGTGTTTGGAGTTCTGATTGGAGTGTAAGCACCGTAGCGGCTAACTCATGCATAGTGGTTTCAGGTGACTCAAGAGAAAGGGAACTTGAATTTATGGGATCGTAGGAGGCGCCGTTATCCATCTTCGCTCGGGGGACTGAAACAACGTGGGCTTGGTTTTCTATCAGGACTTACTTCCGTCACGCAGAAAGACCCGCGTCCACAGGAGCGAAGATGTGTTTCCACTCTCCAATAAGGTATAGTCAGCCCAAGTAATCAGTCACTAGGGTAATGCCTAATACCTCCTAGAAGAGAGGAGACCGTCAAGGGAGAACCACCAGGGGGCGACCAGCAGTTGAACAGGGGTGCTGAAGTAGGAACTCGTCTAAGCGTGTGTTTCCAGGCTGCATAACAAGAAGAACAAAAAAAAAAGGGAAAGAAAAACAATACACCTAATGTTAACAAAATATATGTCAAGCAAATCGTGTCAGCTAGGAGTATTTCTCTGAGAGAGCTTTCAGTATTGTTAATAGTGTACTGTTAACTTACTTCCACAGTTGCTGAGAGTTTCAAACACGTGGTCTCTTCAAGGTTAAGCAGAAAATAAAACTTATTCAGTTTGCTCTATTTAACAGAGCCGAGGTGCTAAGGTGTTGCCTTCTTGCAAAGTCAGAGGCAAACGTCTGCCTTCTGTCTAAAAGGAGACCGAGTGCACCAGAATGGAAAGAATGTCAAACATCCGTGACTGGTAGCGAGTCCTGCTACATTTGTAGCTGTGTCAGTTACACAAAAAAATATTACAAAGCAGTCACTGCTCACTGAGAGTTCTACAGAGGCTCTCTGCACCCACCGGAAAGTCTTTGCCAGGTGATAATGAAATTAACAGGGTCAGCAGTCACAGAGTTCAGCTCTACAGAAACCAACAGAAACAGAAAGGAAACAGCTGACCTGTGATCTTCGGAGGAGATACAATGTAGCGAAGGCTTCGCTGGGAAAAGAATCCAAATTGGGCTGGGAAATCAGGTCCGTGTGAAGGGAGGCAGGCAATCTCCTCGAGTCAGCGCAGACACACGCTGGGAAGTGCTTCCAACTTTGAAGGGAGAAGTCAGCTGGGTGGAAGGAGAGGCAGACAGCCTCCCTCGGTAGCACGAGCGCACACTGGAACCAAAGGTAGGAATCCTGGAAACGCTGTGTCGAAGGTTCACAAGGCTCTCAGGACAAACAGGAAGAGCTCCTCACAGAATCCGGGTCAGGGGGCGTGGTCCTATTCCAAGGAAGAAGTAAACCAAGCAACGATATGGGTAGGGAATCTACCTTTATACCCTGTGAGTCATCTGACCTGGTGATGCCTGGGTGTTTTCGGCAACAGTACACTTTTAAGAACACAGGATGACCAACAAGGTGCATTATGGGAAATGTAGTGAGGTGGTTTTCGGCCATGTCAGCGTGCACGCAGTCTGGCGCGTAACACGCGATACGCCGTTAACTTCTATGGAGAAAGTCGGGATCGGGAAAATAGAGAAAAGGGACACTTAAAAGAAGACTAGGACAAAACCCTTTGAGATCTAGGACTTTGAAGAGTCTCTACCCACGGGAGCACCGGAGTACTCGTGTTACCTCACCCAGGGAAGCCGGGTGCATAGGTGCCTTTCGGGGTCGGGTTTCGTCGTCGATTCGAATGGCGATCTGCTGCAAAGTGCTGCTGGCGGCCAAGAGAAAAGTGTCCGGGTGGATCCAAGAGTGGATCGGAGTTCTGGAGAACCTGAAAGCAGAGGGGACAGAGTCTGGGTCACTAGCCAGTGACCAGGAAGGCGATGGACAGATGCCCACCGATGTCGAGTGCTTCAGGTGCGTTGACAGTCATCTTGACTCTTCAGCCACGAGGTCCGGGAGGCGTTGTCGGCGACCAGGAGCAGGATTCGGGCTGGTACACGATGTCTGTCGAGTGCTGAGGTGTCGGCGACCGGATTGGACCCAACAAGCCTTGGCAACGGCAAGTCTTGGGGAAGATGTAGATCGTCGATGGTGCAGAGCAGCAAGGTCTGTGGAACTCACCCAGCGAGGGTAAGTGAGGGCAGGCCTGGAGCAACCAGGATGCCAAGTAAGAAAAGGATTGGCCTTCGTTAAGGGCTACTAGCCAATGGGCTAGCGACCACGAAGGAGCCTCGTGACGCCGCACGTGGATCTGGCTTACAGGACACTCGTGGAGTGGGGGCCAGTGATCTTCGGTGCAGGTGGTGCTGGAGGCTAGGGCTACTCGGAGCCCAAAGCACGACTTCTTGGGAGACCCAGAAGAGGATGCACTTGCAAATGTGCTCGGTGTCCAGGGGTCATGGTCTCAAGTCACCCACGATAGCCACGGGCCTCAGCTTTGCTGGAGACTCAGGGTAGCCTCGGGGAAGTCTGAGAATCCACCTCTGGTGATGCAATGACTTCGGGCGTCCGACGGGAGCTTCAGAAATGTGAACCGGACAGATGCTTCTTTGGTGCCTGCCAAGCAGGGGAGTCACTCCTTGACCCCAAGGGAGATTCTTCAGTCCTCTAATCTTGTCGTAGAGCGTCGAAGGTCCAGGATTCAGTTTCAGAGTTTCGTCCAGGTATAATCTAAAGTCCTAAGGACTGGGTTCCTACCTTTATTCTAAAAATAGGGGTTGGACTACTCTGTGGCCCCACCTATGGGTGGGTCAGGGCAGAGGGGTGGCTACACCCTTTCCCTTTGTCCAGTTCGCGCCAAAGCAGGGGCTGCAAGCCCCTGATCCGGTTTGAACTGGGGTATGCACAGGGACACCAAATGTGCCCCCAGTGCAGGACTTCAAAGCACCCGAAAGTGCTCCCGCCCAGCCCCAATACACATTATCCTGTCTGGGGAGGTGGTCACACCTCCCTGGGACAGGAAACCTATTGTCCAGGCCTCCCCTGCCGGAGTTTCGTCCAGCAGCAGGAGGCCAGACCCGTGTCTGTGGCAGCAGCATCCATTTTGTGATGCCAGGGCTCTGGAAAGAAGTTACCGGACTAGTCAGAGTTAACATGTCTTTCCCTCTAGAAGGGTGGAATGCTACCCCCGCCGCCAGGATTGGCGGGGGGGTAGTATTCCAAGATGTTTGACACCAAACACGACATGTTTAGGTGCAGCCATTCCAAAGTTAGCATTTTACCGCGAGGATATAATGCGCTTAAGAGTATATGGTCAGGCTGCACTACAAACAGCATCAGAGATGGTCTCCGAACGCTGTAGAGGGGCCCTGCTCATGCAGGGGCACCTTCTCACATAGGAACCACGCACTCTGCCTTTAGGATTGATAAGGCCTGCCTTAGGAGTGACTTATAGGTTTATATGTGTGTATGTATTTCGTGATATAGGTAACCTATATCACAGTAAGGGGTGCTTGCACCACCTTACCCAGGCTGCAGTAGCAGACCTGTGGTGTCAGTTTGGATGGCCTTCCAGGGGTGGCACAATACGTGCTGCAGCCCCTGGTAGGCCTCTGAGGTACCTATGCCCTTGGTACATTGTATACCATATACTAGGGACTTATAAGGGCACTCCAGATTCCAATCAGAGATGTGCCTAAGGCACATGGAAACCATTTTACAGAGAAAGCAGATAGACTGGGGCCCTGAATAGCAGGATCCCAGTCCAACTAAGTCATAAACCAGCAGAACACCATAAAAAAAGTGGGGGCAACCATATAGTCAGATTCCACCTTCCTACAATCACCACCTAATTGGAAAGTATGCGGATATATTCAGAGCAAACTAGATATG
Organism: Calotriton arnoldi; assembly: GCA_963921515.1. Lineage (NCBI taxonomy): Eukaryota > Metazoa > Chordata > Amphibia > Caudata > Salamandridae > Calotriton > Calotriton arnoldi. The sequence goes on along the minus strand of CAWUFW010021443.1, from coordinate 71,263 downwards.
CTGTTTATTTCATCTTAGCTAAGAGGTGTGGTGTGTGCGCGATAGTAGGAGACCAGTGTGTATTCGGGATCACTAATATGGAAAAAAATATTACCCAACACATTTTAGACATCCTAGAAAATGTTAGAGGAATGGAGAGTGGGAACTGGAGTTGGTCACTTTTTGGTGGACGGGGTTGGATCCTTGAAAAGGTGATTTATTTCATTGTGATTTTGATTGCTTGCTGTGTCCTGGTCCAGTGTCCACCCTTATGTTGCTCTTATTGCACCACCCTTCTCGCTCCTAAGAGAATATTGATTCATGATACTAATGCAACAATTATGATTCAAAAGGAAGTAGAAGACCCTATGCACATAGATGAGGGTATTTTTGAGACTTTTTCCCTCCTTACTGCTTCCCTTCCTAAAGCTGAAAATATGAAGTGGTCCTAAAATAATTTATTCATGATTTATTGAATTATATGTCTTTTTGCTATCATACAAAAAATGTTTAGCTCCTGCTAAAAGGAGGATCTGTTGGAATAAAAAATTATGCTTCCGCATTGTCTTACGTAAGTTAGCATTCTCGGCGCCATTTTGTGTATGGACGCAATTTTGTATCATGATCGAAACCCATCCTTTGCCATTTCCGAGAAACGGCCTTCTCTAGGTTATGTTTCTTCAGAGCTGAGTTTTGCTACACTAATGAAGGCACTGTTCTTATTAGCGCATACCTTTCCTTTAGATGTAAGCCTTCTCCCACTTGTCTAGTGGCAGGTACAGGCAGAGTGACCTTGAATAGTAGATGATGTGTGCCCGGCCTCAGAATCGAAACTTACTCCTTTGTAATTTACTGTCCAGCCTCATCTCTCTGGAAAATTCCATGGTGGGCGTGCTTTCATTGGTTTCGAAGTGTACATAATGTATGCCCAGTCGCTTAGGAGTGCTGCAGAGGGACTGACATCAGCAAGCATAACGCTTGCTGATGTTAGTCCCTCTGCAGCACTCCTAAGCGACTGGGAATATTGGGCTCCGCTTTGAGTGTACTCTGAATAAAATGTTATTGGTTTGTATTCTCTGCAGTCTGACCGACTCTTCATTTTAGTGGAAGGCTGAGAGGTGGTCATTAGTGACCCGAGTGACCCGAATCGGGCCACTTCCTTTTAATACCATCATGTGCAGATAAAGATATTGTGATACCGGGTACAGAAATCCAGAACTGTGATTCATACCAAAATAGTCCCAGATGGTGCATTCAATATTTTAAGTCACAAGGGCATATATGTAGACAGTTGTGCCCTATTTGGTGATCTCAGTTATACATACATGCATGCATACATTCATCATTGCGTTTTTACAGCCATTTCTGTTGTGGTGCTGCTGTTTGCCATTATGTATACAGCTTAGTGCGGTCATATAGTTAGCGTGATTTAACCGCCACATCATACTACAAGACCCAACCTTCAAGGGGGTCTTGCCGCTCTATCACATAGAGCAGTCTACCATGCGTGATAACCATGTTGAAACTGTGAAGTTTAAAAAAGTATATTGACAAGTAAGAGTGGGCCCACTCACCCGAATCAAATGGGACATGTGTTCCCACGGGGGCATGATAGGGAGGCCCTGTAGTCACACTTTGAAGAACGGAGGACAGGAAAAAATGAAAATCCTGCGGTCAGCGACTGGTTGTGTCAGCGTGTGTTAAATATCCGTTGCTACATGACCGATCTGTATATCGGTGCTCGTGAATTTCCTCGTTTGCGGAAGGCGCCCCGCCAATGTATTCTAGCTGGGTGCCCATTCGTTAAAGGCAGGGGGCTTGTCTGGGAGTGGAGCCCGGATGCCTGGTTACGCTCTGTTTGGCGGGTAGTAGCCGGAAGTACGAGCGAATCGCTTAAGCCCATCTGAGTGCAGAGTTCGTCTCTAGCACGTGTGTGTGCAGGACATTCCTCACCCTGGGGAGAGGACTGTGCCAGGCGTGCTGCTTTCGGCATGTCCATAGATACATCTCTCACCGTATAGGAGTAATACTGGTGAGAGGGATTGTGGTCAATGTAGTGCACCTTCAGAAGTGTGCAGCCAAACTAACAAGAGGGGCTGACTTTTTATTGTAACGGGGATGGCATTCAATAAGTATTGGATATCATTGCAGGCAATTCTGAATAAATTGATCTGCCAACTTGTAGGCACAAGAGGTGTCTGCATGTATTCTAAATGTAGAATATAGGTGATTGCTGGTGCGGTAAATGAGGATGTGTGTAGAGAGAAATTATACTGCAGTTTAAGATATATTATTCAAATAAGCAACTGTCTTCATGATTGGTCATTCTAGGTTGCTGAGTTTTCGCCAAATCTCTTAATCACATAGCCGGCGACTTAGTGAGCTTGAACAAGATGCAGCTGCCAACACGTAGCCTCAGACCATATGTACATACCTGTTCATATATGAGGGGGAGCATTTCTACCCCTAAACAAAAAATACATTTGGGGGCTTATTTACAAGCCCCTTTATGACGCTCCAGTGGCGCAGACCAATGTATACGAGTCCAAGCGAAGATGTCCCTTCCTGCACAAACACAATCCTGCCTGCAATGGAGGCGCCCTTGCGCCATGATGCAAGGGTGCTCTCGTTGGTGCTAGGCACTTAATTGTGCGCCCGCTGAAAGGACAGGAATGCACCTTATCTTGTAAATACAGTGCATTTCTGCCCTTTCAAATTGGCGCAGGACAGCGCAGCCAAAAACTTGCGGCGTTGCCCTATGCCAATTCATTGTAAATGAGGGCCTTGGTTTTTTGGGACACTTTGGTTATGATTTATGCAGTGTTTTTAACCTGAAAGCATATGACGCCGTTTATGTGCAATTAAGGCCTCAATCACTGCAATTCAAGATGCTGTCTGACTATTTTGGTGCCACATTTCAACCATTTGAGCGGCCTATTTTCAGACTTATGAGATCGGCTTGAGCCCCGTGGAGTGGTTAGCTTCAGCTAGAGATTTCGTTTGCTCAAAAACACCTGAAATCGCTGGTTAAACTCTAGAGGAAAATGAGCAATTACTGTGGGATCAGACTCAAAATGTCAGATTCTCCAGGTAAGTCCAACTTTCTCACTGGAACCTCAGAGTTCCACCTGCAATCCCAGTTAGCTCCTCCCTTAGGACTCACTGATACACCCAGCATCGGCAACTTAGAGTGGGACACTCATAATGAGGGCCTAAAGGGCTATTTGGACTACAGATCCCTCCATTTGGAATTCCTTGTCTTGGGAACTTAAAACATCCCCCTGTTTACAGGATTTCAGGAGATCCCTTAAAACCTGGCTCTTTGTCTCAAGCTAGGAAACATTTCAGGTTTCACCTTCTGACTGTTCTCCACAGCCACAAAAACAAAATGGGTAGTGAAGAGGTAGTGTCCAAGAAAGGAACACTGGAGGTGGATACATCCTCCTCTTGAAATGTTTCAAAAACACAAAGATCCACCCTCAGATAGATTCAGAATTATGTACTCACAGGTTGCGTGTGTTTCCTACAGTGGTTGGAAGCACACAGTGTTTGTTTAAATACCCCTCACACACCAAAAGGGCCCTTGGTGTCATGCTTCATCATGGGGGTCTTCCCGCCCCGCTGCGGGACGGGGCGTGATACGACCTACGACTACGTGGGAGCACTGATTTTCAGAAAACTATGTGTTGTGTAGGAAAGTGAGTGGAAGGGTCAGGAGTGAGTGAAGTGGTGGATTAAAAAGTACCTGGCTCTTATGAACTAAAAAACGTTAATATTCCTTGGAGCTGGTACTGTTAAAAAGGTGGGTTGGAGGTGTGTTGCTTTAATGGGCAATCCCTCCTGTGTACGTCAACATGTTTCGAAGCTCTCAGGCTTCTTCTTCAGGACCAAGAAAGATCCCTTCTATACTCACTATAATATCGAGCAGATGTTGAGAGAATAGTCACAAGTAAATAAATGTTTAAAAGTGATATATGTACAAGTAGTGTTACTACGTGAAGGGCAAATTGTCATGCACAAGATACAATACCCACTAGGTATTCTATTTGGTAATCTGAAAGAGAAACACAACATTAAAAATGCAAGACATGTACTGCATCCAGCGTTATTAATGGTGACCTGTAAGGAAGGTGATTTATATAGTGAAAAATATTCTCCTTAGCCTTAACTATGTAGCAAACACTGGTGCTGTGTCCTGCAGGTGGAAAATGACAGTACATGACACACAAACACAGAACATAAAACACACACACTATATTATGAAATCCTGCAGTTGCAAATCAGGGAATGAATATGATGACCTCTGAACACTAGAAGTATCAATCTTAGTCATAGACGATTAGTTGTGCCTTGAGAAAGAAACATAAGTACATACTTGTTCCCAGTGGAGACAATGCCCCATGAGCCTTAGAACGGGTGGGAAGGGTGCCTATAGTCACACTCTGTGGATGGAAAAAACAGGACTGGTTTAGGGAAACATGTAAATCCAAAAGATATTCATGTCAGCCACATCCTCACGTGTTACTCGGCTATGCCGTACTTACTACACAAAGGACACTGCCTCGCCTAGATATCACCTCCCCGCGGCTCAGTCGAACACTGAGACTGTGGGGTGGGGTCTTTAAATAGTGTCCTTAATTGGCCGAATTGCCGCCAAAAAGGATTACCATCGGAGTAGTACTGAGCTGCTCAATGCGCCCCGGATGTAGTTTTGTCCGAATAGCTTCCTGTCCCGTGACCTCAGGGAAAAGTGATCCTTGAGGCTGGACCGCTAAACTTCAAAGCGGGAGGAGCGAGCAGCCTCGTTGTTTTGAGATATGCCAAATGTGCCCCGGAAGTAGTTTGTGCGAACTTCTGCCTATGGTGACCTCACCTTAGAGAGGGGTCATGCCAAAGTCACGCTGTACTCCCGTAGGGGAGTATGTTACAAACATATTATCGCTCCTGTGAAACGATGGTCACGTGATACGTGGAGTATTACGTACATCATCTAGACCGCTAACCTCGCGTGTGATAACAAATGCCCCATGGCAATTAGTGCTGTCTCTACGCAATGTTTTACGGCCCTGGTTTAAAATGGGTGTTTTGAAAATATTGTAAAATCAATGTGAAGCAGGAGTTTAGGAACTACTGTGGAACCAATGTGAAAGGCTCAGGATTCATGGTAGTGTTCAACGCTCGGGTGGTATAGACACTGTGCCTCCGGGCAATAGTTTGCGCTCAATAAATACCTTTCATTCATTCATTCATTCATTGACACAAACTGCAATATTGGGTTTACTTAAACCAGTTGGAGAAAAGTGAAAGAGCTAATGGTTAACTCTTCTAGAAAGCGGATTGTATTTGTCATCCGCTGGGACCAAACAACTCCCAACTGTTAGAATAGGAGCCGAGACCAACACAGTTGCCTCAAACAGTTGGTTCAGTGTAGGTAAAAAACACACTGTTTGGTAAAAGTACAAAAACCAAAGGAAGATCTACCAAGCAGTTCAAGCGTCCACTGTGACACAATGACCAGCCAGTGATGGGATTTAACTTCTGTCCTGGTAGTCAGCAATCGAGGTGGGCAAGCTACCAGATTCATCTGGAGAGCTGAGCTAGAGCTGAACAAGGGGTCTTGCTTGACCCTAACAGCCAATCACGACACGAGCCACTGAAAGAAACTATGTCATTTAGACATATTGTCATGTAACAATATAGACTACAGAAATATCGACCTGCAAGAATATCTGGAAATGTAGATTTACTGTTCTAACGCCGCATCTACTTACATTGACGATTGTAAAAATCAAAATTGTTGCGGTGGATATTAAAACATCAGCATTTTCACTCTCCACCTTTACTTTTTTGATCTGCATATATATTAAACTGCAAGTCTAAAACACAGACATTTCTAACTTTATTCATGTTCATTTGTCAGGACGCTGAATGTTTTTCCTTTATCAAGCTGTATATTGGAGAGTGTCAGTGGGCAGCGGCCTAGTTCGTCTGCAACTAGCCCTGCAGTTGAGACCCAAGCCACACCTTTAGTCCAAGTCAGACACGATCCTGCCTTTGTTCACTGAGATAAAGTGAGCATCTGAGCTCAATACTGACTTAAAAGAAGTAAAGGATTGAAAAATAGGGCTAAGGACTTGAGCATGGAGGATACCCTGTAAAGTAGACACCATTAGTCTCACAGGTCAGATAAATAAAAACAATTTCAAGGCAAAGGCATTCGGAGGTTAAAAAGCATCCCAGGTGTCGGACCAAACGGCAAGAAGAAACAAGCCACAGAGTCAAAGGAACCCACTGAGCTGGTTTTGTGCAGTGCGAGCTCCCCATGCCCTCCTTGCCAGACACAGTGTTCCAGAACACACATGCACTTCTCCTCAAACAGCCAATGTGCATGCACTCAGGCAAACAACACCAGTCCATGGCACTTGCAGGCTCACAGTCCCATCCTCCTCATGGTGGTTAAGGGATTTTGTGGCTGCTCTTTGGTCCTGAGTGCCTAAGGGAATGCAGGGTGATCTTTGCCTTCCACCGTCATCCCCAGCAAACAGGTGAGACCTGTGGAGGGACATCCAATGGATGCCAGAGGTGCCAAACACAGTGCATCAGAGCCTACATCAACAGTAAGTTCAAGCAGGGTCAGGAGTTCACTTCTGACACAAGGGCTCAAAGGTCCCATGGCGGTGAGTAACATATTTTCTAGGAAATATTGTTTCTCTTCACCTTTGCAGGATAGCTTGTCCAGTCTAGTGATATTCCTGCTAGGTAGAATTTGAGACTTGTTAAGAGTCACCATGTTCCTCTAAATTTGCCATTTTGTCTGGTGATTCAAACTGTCCTTGTTAGATGATTATAGATTGCTGGGTGAGCCCAACATGGTTGCAGGCTGGGTTAACAAGCTATTTCAGTTCCCACCAGCACCGTCTAAGTCCTAGGTCCAGTTTGTTCATTGGCTTTTTTCAGGGCCATCACTTAGGGATAAGCGTCTAGAATTACCTTGGGTGCCAGTTCCTCTATGTTGTGAGAGACAGAAGTCTGCACCATTCCTAGTGGTCCTGTTCCATGGATGGATCTTCTTATTGAAAGCCCCAAAGTCAGTACATGCATGATGTGGACGCTAGCCGTAAAGAAATGCTATTCATCATTTTCTAATGGAAAATTGTAGTTTCATGCTTTGTCATTTTGGAGGAGGAATCTGGTACTGAATTAGGGTTTTAAATTGTGTAAAGTAATATATCACACAGTTTTAAGAATAGAACCTGAGGTGGTTGTGTTTTGTGGAGTACACTTATTTTAGCTACACTGTAACAATTGTTTTTTATTTTCTTTCTTTTTATTTTTTTTATTTTTCAGTCATTCAACAGGATTCTAGTTATCTGCAGCTATAGTATTTTACATGTGCAGGAACAAAGAGATGATCAGTTTTAACCTTTAATCTGTATCCCTATAACTCAGTGGAGGTCGCCACAAACAAAGGGTAGTGGGGCGGGTTGAGGGAACGCGGAGGGGGAGCGCAGGGGGGAGCACGCAGGGGCGGTGTTAGAAAATATAAAAATAAAAGAACTTACTTGAATCTGCTGGCTGCCTCCCGCGTCCTGATTCCTCTTCTCTTCCTGGTCCTGGCATCCCCTGGGCAGACTCCCCTCCAATCCCACGCTCCTCTCCTGCTAGGAGAGCAGCATGAAGATTGGCCTGAGCGGGCTGAAAAGACGCTCTGCGCAGGCCAGGGAGTCTGTGGGGGTTTCTCCAGCCCGGCTGTTCAATGCAGCCGGGCTGGAGAAACTTGAGTGCGCAGGTGTGTTTTGGTCGGCTTGAGATGGCCGGCCAAACACTTCTGCGCACTTAGGGAGTAAATATAGCACTCCTCCTCCCGTGCCCTGCCCCTCCCTGCACAAGCTGGCTCAGAGCCGGCAAATGAAAAACAAAACAATGCTAGAACATAGTTATATTTTTCATTTGCTGGCTCTGAGCCAGGCAGTGGGGCGACGCTCCTCTGCCATTGTGGAGGAGCCGCCACTATAGTGGAAGATTGATCCCGTATTATGCTCACAATTGTATTAGGTTTTCAGAGTCTTGCAATGTTTAATGAAGAAAAATTTTGCAATAGCTGCCATTTTGTAGTGTAAAAATGTCAAAAAGGCAGCATCCAATGTCTCCTACGACATGTATTACAAAGACTTTTCTAAAAACATAAAAATGTTGTTTCTTGAAGCTAAATATGGCTCAAACAATTACTGGGACAAAAATAACATCGGCAGACTATGAATGTTTCGTAGTTGTTGTGGAACGAGACATCAAATTTATAAAACAAAGAAAAGCATTTTGTAATTAAATCACAAACTACAAATGTTTTCAGTAATGAATACTCAACTCTGAAAGCTAAATAAATCGCACTTCAGTGAGCCATTGCAATCCATAAATTAGAAGGAAAAGTAACATTGATTAAAAATATGTTGAAGCTTACATTAGCATCTCGAATTTTGCATGGCTATGGAAGCACTGATCTGATTCCGCATTACTGACAATCATGAGGCAGACAGATGCAGTGTTACTTCTACAAACATTTTCAGAGTTTAAGACACAAAACCTCAGAGCAATCAGTAATTCCCTCATTTAGAGAAGCAGATGTGGCTGCAGGGACATCTTAAGGTTTTTGGGGGTCCTGGGCCAAACATAGGAGGTCATTACGATGACGGGCGGACAAAGTCCGCCCGCCACCGTAACGGAATGCGGGACCGTCCGCAACGGGTGCGGCGGTCCCGCACCTGACATTAGGATGCCACCGCCACCGTGGCGGTGGGACACCCTATTCCCAGCATTGTGGCGGGTGGTGCTCACCGCACCGCCCGCCACAATGCTGTGAATGCAGGTCGTGCATTTGCATGCACAACGTCACAGGCACTGCGCGGTGCCTGCCACCTTGTGCATACAAATGCAGGGGGGTACCACAGGTACCCCCCATGTGCACCCCCCACCCCCCAACATCCTGGGGGCCCGCAACGGGCCCCTAAATGCAAAGACTGTGTGCCTTTCCATGGCGGCCACGCCGCCATGAAAAGGCTGATCTCCGCTGGCATCATAATATGGATGGCGGTGTCTTGGAGACACCGCCACCATATTATCTTTGTTTTCCGCCGGTCGACGAGTCGACCGGCGGCAAGCGGCGGACGGTCTTTCCGTCCGCCGCGGACCCCCAGCCATCATAATATGGCGGGGGGTCTTTGCTGTGTGGATGGCGGGCGGATCGCCCCCGCCGGGCTGGCGGTGACTACCGCCGGCCCGGCGGGGGCGATCCGCCTGCCATCATAATGACCCCCATAATTTGGGGGCCCTTGCTCAGAACAACTCTGAATTTATTACACTTTCAGCTAATTTATGCCCTCAACAAACTTTAGTTGTATCATTGGCAACCCTCTTCTTTGGCCAGCCTGCATCTGGGCCCAATATTAGTTCAAACAGTTTCTCTCTGGCTGACCAGCGCCAGAGAAACAGAAAGATTATCAGTCTGGAAATGCCTTTTGCTTGTGGTGCTGTGGACTGTTCCCTCACCTTTTGGGCCTATGCATTCAGATGGTGTTTTTTGTTGTTGATTGCACTTCAGTTCCTGCTATGTGAGGAACAGGGACTCTGTGCAAGGTTGTACTGGGCTGCGATCACACCTACCCAGCAGCGGCTCCACGTGTGTGATGCAACCATGGAGGGAGCGTATAATGACACACTGCACATTGACGCATGGCCTTCCTGCCACAAAAGCAGAAAGACTTGTGGTCCAGACAAGCATTCTGCTCACAATATATGCTGCTACACTATAGCTAGTCTGTCAGTGCCATTCAAGTACTCGGTGCTGATGGGTGCTTTAGTTTACTGCACGTGTTTTAGAAAACAATGGTTCTTATGTGGCCAAAAAGGTCCAAAGAAAAGGCAGTGTCAGAATTAGGGACAATGCGCTAGAGTCGAGACTGATAATGAATATCTCAGGGAGCGATAAGTAATATGAACAGGGACATGTAAGTCAAAATAACGTTTGTTATTTATTTTATGAGAATATGCAAGAGAAAATTCAGGTGCTCACATGGGAAAGTGACTGCAAGCGTGAAGTGATAAGTGGGGGTGACTTTAAAATATAAACATCGCATTGACAACACATAGAAGAACTCATAATGAATAAATTATACAAATTGTACAGAGTTCTTGTTGTAGGGGGTCGACGGCGTTTCGATCTCAGCTATTCGAGATCATCATCAGGACATAGCAATTGTGAGCAAGCTGGATTCAAAACCGGGCGGTGCCGGGGAGCGAGAAATGAAGCAGAGCGCCGCAAGGGGCATGAAACCCTGATACTTGAAGCGGAGGGCGTGGAACTATTCCAACTGTTCCGGTGTCATCGGATCCAAAACGGATTGGAAACCACAATGTGGTGCAGTGGGTCAAGGCTGCAATGCGAAGTGCGATTCTTCGGTTGCCGATTATTTTCTAATCAGGACTGCATTAGTTAGCCTGACAGCGAAGAGCTGAGCTGTGTGTCCTGCTTCTCCAGAGGGCGTGCTGAATAGTTTACTGCACTGCCTATGCTGTGAGTGACAGGTACTCAGAGTCCGGAAGCAACAAGCTGTGACCGCACCACCTAGCAGCAGCCCCAGAAGGACGTTGCAATCACAGAGGAACCACACCATTCCATTCTTTAATACACAGTAGGTGTCACAGACTGAACTAAGACAAAGGCCAGTGTAGCAAGGCTGAGCCTATGCACTCTGAAAGGTTATCATGCTTGCTGAATCAAACCAGAACAAAATAGGAATTTTCCTTAAGTCTCTCTATCTCAGACAGTGGCTGGATAGCCTAGGTTGGCTCAAAAAAAGTTAGTAACTAAACAAACTGGTTATTTGTAATTCTAGACAGTGTGGAAGCTGTTCTAAAAGGTTAATGGTGGTGCCCCTTTAAAGGTGGGGGCCCTGGGCCAGAGCCCACTTTGCCCATTCCCTAAAAATGTCTCTCTGTGGCTGATAATGCCTGTTATCTGTTGCATTGGCAATTGTAGGTGCCACGGAAGACCTGAAAGCAGACACCCCCAAAATCCAACACTTTCCATACTGTTGGTTGTATTCAAGTGGGAATAGTAAATCTTAACCCTTTTAAGTTAAGTACTATCCTTTTTTTGTTTATGTTGCAGAAGGAATAGTAAATCAAATCCCTCCAAAGCCCAACACTTTCTTTACTGTTGCTGAGGTTGGGTACGAATAGTAAATCTAACCCCTTCAAAGTTCAATATTGTCTTTACTGTTGCTTAGGTTGGAGTGGAAATGGTAAATCTAACCCCTCCAAAGTCCTACAATTTTCCTATTGTGGCTTTTGTTGTAGTGGGAATAGTGATTCTGACCCCTCCGAAGTACAACACTTTCCAGACCATTGCTTACATTGTAATCCTAGTAGTAAATTTCCTCCTTCCAAAGTCCAACACTTTCCCTACCTTGACTTACTTTGGAGTGGGAATAGTAATTCTGACCCCTCCAAAGTCCAACACTTTCCCTACTACTATTCAGGTTGTAGCGGGAATAGTGAATTTGAGTCCTCCTACTCTATTTTTTATTAGAACTTTTTAAAATTGTTTACATTCAGAAATTTTTAACTAAATATTCAAATGAAAGTTTTAATGTAAATGATTTTTAATTGTATTTTTTGTAGTAACTCTATTGTTATTATTTTTCTATTTGAATAGTATTATTGCATTTTTTATCTTTCAATATCTAGTGTTTAGGTGATGTACGCGCACAACCTGGTTAAGATAGCAACTGGTTCTTGGATTTTGTTTAGTTTTGGTGTGCTCCCGGGGTAACGTTCTCCGGTCTAGAGCGTAAGGTTACAAATCAGTGGTAGCGCACCCTTGTGTTGGATGCGTCCCCCTGGGCACTATCAGGACCCTGCTGGGGGTTGTTGTATTTTGAACAAGTTTCAAGTCCAAAAATAAAGCGGATGCTTTGTGGTTGATTAATTGATTTAAATGTATTATCCACAATACATGAATTTAAGTTCTTCAATCCATGGTTATTCAAACATATATTCACACCAAATTGTCCGTGGTCATTACACGACAAGTTATTTTGCTTGATTCATGTTCCAATGCATTTCGGGCAGATTGCCCTTCATCAGGGAACAACGCTGTGATGTAAAAAATTGAAATACAATGAGGAAACCTTCCTAGAAATAATATGAAAAATACTAATCATTCAGTGAAGAGTGGAGGTAAGTATGTGACATGCTTCGTTCTCAGCGCTTCAAATGTGTCAGTGAAAAGACGTGATCATGGTTAATCCGTGGGAGCTGGAGGCTCCAAAAATAAGTATATCCGGTCCTCGTTCGTAAACGAGAGACAAAAAGCAACTGTTAGTCGTCATGACATGCTCATTAACAAGCGTGGTGAATGGTTAATAAGACGAATATGAAGCGGTTCTGTTTTGAAGAACGCGTTAACTTAGATCGTGTGTATGACTGTGAAAAGTCGGACTACAAACAATAGGGTACTTTGTTATTTGCCTGTGGCTGAAAAATATGTGCATATAGAAAAGGAGCAGACAGTGCCCAAATGAACCGACAAATTGTGAAGATACTAACGAGAAGGTTACGTGTGGTGAACGGATATATTGCTCTTCGCAAACGAGCGTGATTGCGCGTGCTGAGTGTATTATCCCAAATTTAAAATAAGTAGTGTATCGTAAAAACAATGAAGTTAATGCAGTGGGTTAATACCCTCCGGGCACTTACTTATGTTTTAGCGAAGGTGTGCTCGGCATGACGTGTCCTCGGTGATCGCAACGTGCGTGAGAACTGTGTACAGATAAGTGTACTTCCTGGTGTAATGGTAATCAATGAAGGACTACTGTGCACTGGTGAACATAGCAGCCATTTTGTAATGTGTTCGTGCATAAAAACTGTGACTGACAAAGATGAAAAAACAAAATAGTAACCATAATCCGATAACTCAATATAAGCAATAGAAAAAGTACAGTAAGTATATAATTGAATTTGAAACTGTGAGTATGAAAAAAGATGCTACTGAGCATTAAGTCTATGTGAAAAAAGTAGAAGATATGCAAGTGGACATTACACTGTTTGATAAAAGATTAGGTGAAGGCGTTGTGTGGCACCAACACTAAAATCAAAAAGTTAAGCTGTCCAATCAATCAGCGATCATAAGTAGCAAAGGAATTCCATTCGGTCATTCATCCCGTGAGGTTTCAGGGCATCAAGATATTTAATCCAGAAGTTCTCCCTTTGCAATAAATGCTTGTTGTTATCTCTTCCCTCCATCTTGGTTATGACTTCCAATACCAAAAATTTCAATTGGCTTATGTTGTGATGATATTCCATAAAGTGACAAGTGGCAACAGACTTCATGTTCTTAGTTCGGATGTTACTTTTGTGTTCGTTTATCCTTGTTTTTATTTTTTGCTCCCTTTTACCCACGTATATTTTTCCACACGGGCATTTCAATAGATAAATGACATTCATAGTGTCACAAGTGGCTGTAACTTTCAGCTTGATGTTGTTGCCTTTACGTGGATGTGTGATAATGGAACCCTGAATGATGTTGTTGCAGTTGTTGCAATTATGGCATGGTGTTGTCTCTTTGTATATGGATGGTTCATTCGTCGTAGTTTGTTTCAATCTTTCTCCGAGATTTTTACCTCTTTTGTACGCAAATATCGGAGTTTCAGTGAACAACTGGTTAAAGTCTGGTTCCAATGATAAAATGGACCAATGTCATTTGATGAACTGTTTAAACGCGCTGCTCATCCTTGAGAATTTAGATACTATAACCATACGGTTATGTTCAGTTTTGGTGTTCTTTAGGAGTAATTCCCTCCAGGTTTTTTGTTGACACCTGAGTTTAGCTTGATCTATAACGGACTTAGGGTAACCTCGTTGTGCAAACCTCTGTTCCATTTCTTCAATGCGTGTTAGGGCAGTTTGGGAATTGAATACTATTCTTCTAACTCTGAGCATTTGTGAAAAAGGTAAATGACTTTTGAGCGATAGTTGATGGAAGCTGTTGTAATGAAGAGTATTGTTTCAATCTGTTTTCTTTCTGTAAATGTCGGTTTTATACTTCTATTCCTCACCAACTCGGGATTGAAGCTATAGAGCACGCATTGTTGCATACTGACTTGAAATTTGACTTGCAAGTTTTCCTCATGGAACTACTTCATTTTACACTCTACCAAAGCTACTTTAAATGGAAAGAGCAATGGTTTCTCCAATTAACGGGCACTTGCATGGGCAATTGCGCAGCGCCATCGTATGCCAACCTCTTTATGAACAAATTTGAAGAGGACCATATTTTATCCAAACCCATTTGGAAAACACACAGTAATCTTTTCTTGAGATATATAGATGATATATTCATCTCATGGAACGGCACTTACACAGATTTGACTGAAGCATTAAGTGGACTTAACCTCATTAATGAAAGAATTCAATTCACGTTTGAGGTACAGGAACATTGTATCACTTTTTTAGACATGGAAATCATCAAAACCGAGCACGGTTTTGAAACCGACATTTACAGAAAGAAAACAGATTGAAACAATACTCTTCATTACAACAGCTTCCATCAACTATCGCTCAAATGTCATTTACCTTTTTCACAAATGCTCAGAGTTAGAAGAATAGTATCCAATTCCCAAACTGCCCTAACACGCATTGAAGAAATGGAACAGAGGTTTGCACAACGAGGTTACCCTAAGTCCGTTGTAGATCAAGCTAAACTCGGGTGTCAACAAAAAACCCGGAGGGAATTACTCCTGAAGAACACCAAAACTGAACATAACCGTATGGTTATAGTATCTAAATTCTCAAGGATGAGCAGCGCGTTTAAACGGATCATCAAACGACATTGGTCCATTTTAACATTGGAACCAGACTTTAACCAGTTGTTCACTGAAACTCCGATATTTGCATACAAAAGAGGTAAAAATCTCGGAGAAATATTGAAACAAACTACGACGAATGAACGATCCATATACAAAGGGACAACACCATGCCATAATTGCAACAACTGCAACAACATCATTCAGGGTTCCATTATCACACATCCACGTAAAGGCAACAACATCAAGCTGAAAGTTACAGCCACTTGTGACACTATGAATGTCATTTATCTATTGAAATGCCCGTGTGGAAAAATATACATGGGTAAAACTGAGCGAAAAATAAAAACAAGGATAATCGAACACAAAAATAACATCCGAACTAAGAACATGAAGTCTGTTGTCACTTGTCACTTTATGGAATATCATCACAACATAAGCCAATTGAAATTTTTGGTATTTGAAGTCATAACCAAGATGGAGGAAAGAGATAACAACAAGCATTTATTGCAAAGGAGAACTTCTGGATTAAATATATTGATGTCCTGAAACCTCACGGGATGAATGACCGAATGGAATTCCTTTGCTACTTATGATCGCTGATTGATTGGATGGCTGAACTTTTTGATTTTAGTGTTGGTGCCACACAACGCCTTCACCTAATCTTTTATCAAACAGTGTAACTTCCACTTGCATATCTTCTACTTTTTTCACATAGACTTAATGCTCAGTAGCATCTTTTTTCATACTCACAGTTTCAAATTCAATGATATACTTACTGTACTTTTTCTATTGCTTATATTGAGTTATCGGATTATGGTTACTATTTTGTTTTTTCATCTTTGTCAGTCACAGTTTTTATGCACGAACACATTACAAAATGGCTGCTATGTTCACCAGTGCACAGTAGTCCTTCATTGATTACCATTACACCAGGAAGTACACTTATCTGTACACAGTTCTCACGCACGTTGCGATCACCGAGGACACATCATGCCGAGCACACCTTCGCTAAAACATAAGTAAGTGCCCGGAGGATATTAATCCACTGCAATAACTGCATTGTTTTTACGATACACTACTTATTTTTAAATTTGGGATAATACACTCAGCACGCGCAATCACGCTCGTTTGCGAAGAGCAATATATCTGTTCACCACACGTAACCTTCTCGTTAGTATCTTCACGATTTGTCGGTTCATTTGGGCACTGTCTGCTCCTTTTCTATATGCACATATTTTTCAGCCACACGCAAATAACAAAGTACCCTATTGTTTGTAGTCAGACTTTTCACAGTCATACACACGATCTAAGTTAATGCGTTCTTCAAAACAGAACCGCTTCATATTCGTCTTATTAACCATTCACTGTGCTTGTTAATGAGCATGTCATGACTACTAACAGTTGCTTTTTGTCTCTCGTTTACGAACGAGGACCGGATATACTTATTTTTGGAGCCTCCAGCTCCCACGGATTAACCATGATCACGTCTTTTCACTGACACATTTGAAGCGCCGAGAACGAAGCGTGTCACATACTTACCTCCACTCTTCACCGAATGATTAGTATTTTTCATATTATTTCTAGGAAGGTTTCCTCATTGTATTTCATTTTTTTACATCACAGCGTTGTTCCCTGATGAAGGGCAATCTGCCCGAAATGCATTGGAACATGAATCAAGCAAAATAACTTGTTGTGTAATGACCACGGACAATTTGGTGTGAATATATGTTTGAATAACCATGGATTGAAGAACTTAAATTCATGTATTGTGGATAATACATTTAAATCAATTAATCAACCACAAAGCATCCGCTTTATTTTTGGACTTGAAACTTGTTCAAAATAAAACAACCCCTAGCAGGATCCTGATAGTGCCCAGGGGGACGCATCCAACACAAGGGTGCGCTACCTCTAATATCTAGTGTTTGCAATCATAATTGATCATCATTAATATTTTTGCTATTATTTATGTTTAAACACTATGTTCATTTTTTTTTTAAATAATATGGTTATTATTTTTGGGATTACTCCAAAGAATTTAATGATTTTAAGTAATACTTTTTAAAGATATTATTGATATTATAAGTATATTTTTTTGATGTAATATTTCTAAAGTTAATATATATTTTAAAGTTATTATAATGTATAATAGTTAGAATTCAATATACTTACCTCTTTTTAGACTATATTGTGTCAGTCTATATTTTTGTAGTTGATTTTTTGACTTTGCATACAAAGGGCCCGATTGCGATGCGGGCTGAAATGGCTCCGACCATCGGTCGGAGCCGTTCAGATAGCATCATAATCGGTCGTTCGGATTCCTTTCCAATCGACCCATTTTGATGGAGTCGGTCAGAAGGGAATCCAAATTGGATTTCAGAATGGCCTCCAATGGGCTCGGAGAGCTGTTCCGCCATTCGGAAAGCCTTCAGTAATCCCTCCGCCGGCTCTTTCCGGCCGAGGGATTACGATGGCAGATTCCCAAAGCCTTTCTATGCCGGCCTTTCCGACACAGAAAGGCTTTGGAAATCTGACTTTGGGGGCCCCCAGGAGGGCCCCCAATGGTGCAAGGCCGCCGACGGGCAGCCCAGGGGGCACCTATGGTGACCCAGTGTTGATCCCTGCACCCGGTGGCTGGCACCTTGAGGTGCCTGCCACGGGGTGCAGGGATGAACTGCACCTCTGCTCTTTACAATGAGAGCATGCATTCCGTTCGGAATGCATGCTACCTTTGTAAAGTATAGGATTGCGACCAAACAGGATTCGGTCGCATCCTACTTGCTCGGTTGGAACCGACGACAGTAGGTCGTTCGGTTCCAGTTCTCAAATGAGTCTGTCCGACATCGTAATCGGGCCTAAAGTATGTAAAGTCTATATTTGTGTCCTCAATAGTTTTTGGCAACATTTTTGTTTGCGATATTTCTTTATGCAGCCCTGTATCAGTGTTCCTTCTTTTGTTTCCTTGACCTTAGTGGAAATAAAAGAGAGAGAGAGATGATCTATTGAATCTTGCTGCTTTGAAGACCGGGACACGGACATTAAAGAAGGTACAAATAAAGTGCTGCTTCAAGTTTCAAGATGTGTAACAAATGATATATTCTTTTTATTTCTACATTCTATATTGTTTTGGTGCTTTTTCTTTAACTCGCTAACTATTTGAATAGTTTAATGCTGTGCCTTGCATCCCTAAGAACTTCCAAATGGTTCAAATCTTGAGTTCAGCTATCCATTCCTCACCTCTGTCTGCGACTAATTTCTGTCATGGTGAAGGGAATACTTCAATACAGCATATTCAGCCTTTATTCTCTCACCCTCTTTTTCCAGACCTGTTAGATCTTCACATGTTTGGTGCAGTGCCTAATTTGTATACGAAAAAAGTGTCAGGGCCCAAGGCACTCCATAGGAGTCTATTGCAGCTGGCACCATGAGCAGCCATGCTACTGCTGTTGAATGCCGGTACCAGCATTACCTATGTGCTGGGTTTATCATTTTTAAATTAACACTGCACTGATAAATTCAGCTGAAATATAGACACACCATGTGGTGTAATCCCATAAATACTTGCCAGTGTTTAGAAATAAGTGCCGGTGCCGAGCATTGGAAAACCCTGGCACAAATTAAGCACTGGTTTGGTGAAAATATATGGCAGGGTTTTTAAGTTAGATTTCTTGATGTTCCTGTTTGACATTTCAGAAGAGAAATTCGTACTATGGCAGAAGTCTACAGGAAGCAGGAGCGAGAGTGAGGGACATGGCTTTTCTGCTGACTGCCAATCAACTGTTGTAAGTCTTAATTTCGATAGATTTATAATAACCGATATTTCATTCAGGCCTAACTGGCACAGTCTCAAAGCACAGATGGGAGGTGTTGCTATCACCCCATTCAATGACATTGCACGATCCAGAGAGGTGTAGATTGCACTTGACTGTCGTCAGAAGATGTCATTTCACTGCAGGAGATCACTTTGTATTTTTTCTTTGGACTTCAGTTGATGATTGAGGCCTGTTTGTTTATGTTCAATCCTCATATATTTCTGCTACATAGACAACTCGCCACTGCTGTCTAGATAAACTGGCATCAGTAGAGATGTCTACGCACAGGCCTAATAAGTGCTCAACAAGTTCTAATTTAAATATACATGTAAAAGAACCTTAACTGATTAGTCTGGGGAGACAACTCTGCCAAGCAGCAGTGCAACATTTTAACATGCAATAGCATCAATGTATCATTTTCCAGAGTCACAATGTATTTATTTTGTATAAGAATATAGCACACGACCATAGGGCCATGCTGAAAATGACCTCTCTTTAATTAAGCTCACATCTGTGTATCTTCAGGATTGTTTCTTGGACCAAGTTTATTTTTCTATCAAACGGAGAAATCTGTAACGGAAAGCCAATTGTAGTTTTTTTAAAACATTTTTAATATTTTTGTATTACATGAATTTTAAAGAGGATAAGCAATAATCCATTTTTTAAATATAAACCGCATGCTGATCAGTGTCTGGGAAATCCAATTTTAATGCAGATGCGACCTGTTGGGATGTTTTTCAGCAGTTAGCAACCAGAGTTGTTGTCGTATTTCGATTAGGCATGATGGATATATGTCTTATACCTCTTAGGCGAGTAAAATCAGTCTCTGACAATAAAACATCTGGAATGTCCCTGCCAACCAAACATCAGCGGCCTTTGAAATACACTTACTAGGATTAAAAAAAAGTGACGGATGAGTTGATATATAGGAAGCCTGGTTAGTGAAATTTTGGAAAGTTCAGGACGTGTATCTCCACATTTAGGAAGCCAGAAAGCAAATTCTTGCAGGAGTTACCCGAGTCACACTTAAAGAAAGGTGGGTGAACACCCATTTAGGAATATATTTTCATATTTTGCTCATAGGGTGAGATCCCCACCAATGAAGGGTCAGCATTTGCTCATAAAATTGCAAGTTGAAACCCACTACATCTGGACATCTTTGAGGCACTTCCTTCTGTGGCAAGATGAATAGTTGCTGTGCTTGCCTGCATGGCTACTGGGCTGAACATTTATTTTAGGAAAGGTGTGTGAGTCACTTGACAAGTCCTTGGAAACCACATGACTTTTTCTGCTCCTGGTTGGATCCCTGAATGTGTCTTGATGTGATACCTTGAAAGACATCAAAGGTCAGAGCCTGGAGGCTGTTATTGTCATTCTCTCTCAGCCTTGTGAGAGCAGAAGAGTCACCAGCACAGTAAGGAGGGCGCCTTGATGTGAAGCGCTCCTTGAAGCCTAGAGCTATGGCGTCAAAAGCACAGTGCCAAAAACAAAGTGGGAGCTAAAAAATGACATTTTGTTGCTAGACCAAGCTTTATTACGACTTCTAGGGAGAGGCGGATGGGAGCCATCTACTAAAAAATAGATGATGCCCAGTGTGCCAACCTCATGGTTCCCTCGCCCCATTTAGGCCCTGATTAGGAGTTGCCCATTCAACTTTGTTTACCGCACATTTCAAAATCATGAGTAGTGCAATAAAAATCACATCCACAGATACATTTCGGCAGGTTAAACCTGTAGATATTTATCAGAGGAAATATGCCTGGTAGATGCAGATTCTGGAGTGGCAAAACGTGCATGCTATTTAACATTACTGGGGGGTAAACTTGTAGTTGACTGGTATTTATCGCATCCAATACATTCCAATTCAGAGGAGTTGGGCTTGATGAGGACAGCCCACTCATAGTGAGAACCTTAGAGGTAGGTATGGGAAATAAAGGGTTTCATCTTGTGGAACCTCAACCGGCCCCGTCCCGCCAGCCCACCTGCCATACGAAAGTCCGGTTGCAGGGACAGAAGCTGGATTTCATTAGCTCGGTGGTCATTCCTGGATTTCCCTGTCCTGAGCCACCATGCAAAGCAGCGAAATGAATCAATGGCTCTGAAACGCAGGGAGAAAAGTACTTTGCACTTCAAAGCAACTGTTATTTTTTTAAAATTTTAAAACAAACCCTGAGTTTGAATATTATTTGTGACATACTAAAATAAAAGTCGAGTGCCCCAAAAAATATATATCTTCACCTACTTGGCATACAGCTCTGCGTTAAGTGCTTTTGCCGCGCCTGAGGGTGCTCCTGAGGCAGAGTGCTCCCGCCGGGCAGGTGGGATCTCTTTATAATGTGGCCAGTCCCACACTTAGGGCCTGATTACAGTTTGGTGGATGGGTTACTCCATCACAAATGGGACGGATATCCCAATCTCTGTATTACGAGTTCCATTATTTTCCATTATATCCTATGGAATATAAAGGAACTCGTAAGACGGCGGACGGGATATCCGACACGTTTGTGATGGAGTAACCCGTTCGCCAAACTGTAATCAGGCCCTAAGAGATCAGAGGTCAGGCCCTTTGCTGACTTGGGGATGACAGGCTACTCACCAGGGTCTAAATGGCTGCTTTAGTAATTTTGCAGCAGAGTTTGAGAAATGATCACAAATGTTCGAGATTTAACTTTCCCACACTCAATTTATTTTCTCATCCATTAATGGCCCTTCAGACCCAGATCCTGTCCTATTAGAAAGCTGTTACCTAGCTGAAAGACTAGGCCTCTCTGTTTTGGGTTGCAAGTATGTTTATTAAACCATGACAAAAGGCACGGCCTTTCAATCTTCTGATCTCATTTATTTGGGTGTTATTAACACCAATTATTTAGGCATCCAAAACTATTTAGCTTACCTAGCTAGCTAGTATCGTGTCCGCAGAAAAGATATGTTTCTAAGGAAAACGATCTGCAATTTTACCAATCTGGAGACAAAGTTGACACCTAGGTTTGTTTGCCTTTGCAACTTTTCAGAAATTTTCGAGTGTTTTTGCATAATTTCTGGAAAGGTGAAAGTTACCCAACTTAGCAGGGGTACTCGCACATGTATCTATTAATTCACACAGATATGTATTTCGGCATACAGGCACGAGATTGTAAAATGCATTTGCATTATTGTATCTTTGCTTTTGTTTCCCCACATGGATACAAATTTGCACATGAATTAGAAACACGTAGGGGGATATTCTCAAGAACGTGCGATAATCATCGCCAAAATAGGTTAACGCAATTTTTCATATCGCCGTCTATCGCGGGAAAATAACTCTGTGTTAACGTCGTATTCTCAACACGGCGGTAACATGCGATAGTTTCCCGATAACGCGTCAAATGTCCGCGATAAAAGTACCGGGACGGCGATAAAAATCTCAAGCCGAACATGAAAAGAATGGCGATGGGCCCAACCGCAATAAAAAAATCAGCGATAAGCTGCGCCAGGCCTGCAATTCACACACATCAGGCGGGAAAAATCACCATAAAAGCAGAAAAAAAACCCACAAACAAAACCAAAACAACCACGAAGCACAATGGAGGTAGCCGGAGCAAGTACAGAGGACAACCAGAACCCCACAGACCAGCCTGGGACCTCGGGATCAGGGAAGGGCAAGGAGAAGAAGAAGAGGAAGACGCGATTCAGTCCGCAGGAAAACAGGATCCTGATAACGGAGGTGGGGGGGTGGTCCGGGGGGGTGGGTCCTGGGGGTGGTGGCGGTGGGTGTTGTGGCCCTCTTGGGTCTCCAAGCTGCATGATCATTGGCTCCATGGCATCTGTTGGTCTTCAGATGTGGCTCTGGGCTGGGCTCCCTTTCTACTGCAGGTTGTCGTCCTGCTTAACACCAGTAATAGGCAGGTGTTAAATCCCTGCTGCTAACGCGCCTTATCGCCTGTTTTTGGATCACTTCACCGATCTGGCTGGTCGTTGAGAATATCGCGAAGTGGTGTTTTCATGTGTTTTTGCACGGGAACGCCTACTCTGCATATCCTTAGCGTTAGTTGTCGCTCTCATCCATGGCGATGTTTTTTGCGGCAGCTATCGCTGGAAAACTGACGATATCGGCAGTTTGCACCAGCTTGAGAATAGGGCGATAAATCTATCGCCACTTTTGCGGCGCTAAAGTGCCGATAAATCGGCGATAAGTCCTTGTGAATATGCCCCATAACCTCCTAGCTAGATGAGGTGGTAAAGGAAAATTTGGTGCCATGCGCAGAGGAGACCAAAAAGGCGCTAAAAAGGGTGGATAATCTACATCTAACACTGATTGGTCCAGTAAATTTATTTAAAATGGTATTCTTTCCTAAAATATTGTATTTTGTAAGAGCAATCGCTCTCACTTTTTCGAATTTCTGGCTACAGAAATTTGAAAGCATATTTGCACAATTTATTTGGGCCTATTCTAGACCGAGGAGGTCGATTAAATATTTGTCATTACCTAGGGAACGTGGTGGATTGGCCCTTCTGAATCTTTAATTATACTGGTGGGCAGCCTCAATGGTGCAATACATAACACTCCTGGGAGTAGACAATAATAAAGGGCAGCTAAACGATCCTTCTCCCTTCGAATTATTGATCGGCCCCGAAGCAAGGGGGTGCTTATGGCGCCAACTTGACTTTGGCTACTACAAAAGAGTGTGCTTTAAGACATTGTCCACAGCTTTTAAAGTTTGGACTTCTGTAAGCCGCCTACTAGGGTTGGGGAGGCTGAATTACTATACCCCACTTGCACAAAATAAGAATTTACCTGATATTTTTAGTGACCTTTATTTTATCAACTGGATAAAGGCGGGGATGATGTATATAGGTTGCTTTTTTACACCACATGACATAATTGCGTATGGGGAATTGAGGGAGAAATTTGGCCTTACTAACAGAGAATTTTTAAATACCTTCAAATCAGAGATTTCTTGCAAAGGAAGAGGGGTGGAGCAGAGAGATTTGAGAACTGTGAATTTATGGATAAAATAATACAACTGGTACCACCCCGCATTGGGATTTTGTATAAGCTGCTCAATGATCATATGAAAGATGACTTGGGAAAATGTTCCACCAAGTGGCAAGGGATTTTAGGTATTACAGACACAGCCTTCCAAAATGCTTTCTCAAAGACCCTAACGGCTTAAATGCCCGCCAATCTTCAAACACAGTAATATAAAACCTGTTTTGAATTATGCTACACTCCGTATCGGATTGCTTCGTGGGGTGAGGGTAAAGGAATGGATTGCCCGCGCTGCGTGCTGTATAAGGCAGATTTAATCCACATGTAAAGCGCTTGGGCCACTAATTAAGGAGATTGAGAAATTTTTAAGGAGGAAATTGCCACTCCATGTTAATGTAATCCCCCCATTGATTATGCTGGGTATCACTGACTTGGAAGCAAAGGCTGGAGGCGCCCTTGTCAGTATAGCAATGGCAGAGTTTAGACTAAGTATAGCCTCAGCCTGGCTGGATTCTATCCCCCCTTCATTTCAACAATGGCTCGCCCGTTTAATTGGGACTTATAACCTAGAGAAAGCTATATATATGCGAAAGGGGCTTAGGACAAAAAAGAAAGGGCTGGGATTTGGCAACACCTTGCCAAATGGGTGGATCAGTTGGATGTTTAAACTGTATGAATATTATAAGCTGTATTATAATCAGAGGAAGGAGAAAGAATACAGGAGGGATAGTACTATGGATATTGTCGCAGCTATTTGTACTGCGCCTTTGCACATTGAATTTGCACTTTGAATATGCTGCTAATAAGAGTGGACGGTGATTAGAAATGTATACCCGGGTCCTTTTATGTATTTGCACTTTGTATCCTGTGAAATTTATTTAATGCACTATGGCATTTTGAATGTGCTACTAAAAGACTAAATGCTATGATTCTTTTATGCTAGCTAAGGGCTTTAGCGATGTAACTAGGCATCACAGTGGGTTTTATTCTGGATGGTGATTTTTAGGTCTCGCCTTCGCAGCGCGCATGCGCTGCATAGGCAAAAAGACCTTTTGCAATCGATTCGGCTTTTCAGCCAAAAACGTGCACGCGTTCCATTGCCTTCAATGGCAACGCGTGCACGTTTGGCGATTCACTTGCGGGAGCGAGCAGCTGGCGCCATATGGTAGCAATTATCGCTCCTGGCGCCGCTCGCTCCCGCAAGGGAATCGCACTCCCCCCACCCCTCCCCTTTCACTTTTGCGGCCACGGCGCGGGGCCGCACTTGTGTTTTAGTGCTTGTTAGTACTGTCGGTGCTGAGCACCGGCAACACCCGGCCCACTTAATGCCCTGCCGTCAACTGAATGAATTACGCTATATAGCACCCACACTGACGCACTAATTAGGTTTCTGAGAGTTTCTTTCTTTGCGATAGTGATAGACAAGGCTCTAAATCAAACCACCAAAGATCACACAGAGCGTCATCTGGCTAAGCAGTCACCTGCAATTAGCAATCGTAGCTCCAAATGCACCGCTCCGCAGGTGGAAGTGGGCAGTCCCCCTCAACGACAAGAATAATGGTCTGTGTACCCCGTCACACCGCTGCTCTTGGGACACCCAACACAGACGACGAGGGTCACACCCGTCAGTACGGAGCACACGGGAAGCGCTTCCTGCTCGCAGGCTGACAGCAGCTATAGCTAACACCCGGTAGACGCTCTTCTCAGCAGTCAGAACACACCTGTGGCTTCAGAGGGGTTCGGCATGGGGGCTCCATGCACGTCCCGCCCCCTGGGGTCCTGTCACCTCTTTCAGTCCCCTGGACATTCGCTTTCTCCTGGACCCGGGGGCTGGAGGCTCAGCGCACATTGCACTCTATCCCGGGCCGTCCAAACTCCACTCTGCCATGCTGAGCCCAGGCGTGCCGGGAGGGGCGGGGCCAATCAAGAGCCGGGCGTGCTCGACACTCCCCAGGGCCCGCCCTACGCCGGCCTGGTGATACATCGCTGCTGGGCTGTCAACCTGTCTGGTGTCAGCTCGTGCTAGCGACCGCGAGGTGCCTGGTCTCATTGAGAGTCAGGCTGGGAGCTCTGAGGCAGCGACTCCTCTCTGGCAGAACCCGGCCGTTGTCTGTCTGCTCTCTCACGCAGTGTCCTCACACACGCCTTGGAGTCTCTGGTGGGCTGACAGCGTGTCAGCTCACTCATAAAGTGTCAGACGGCCTCGTTTCAGGTTTTCCAGCAACTGAGATCTGCATGCAGCCTGTTTTCTGATAACCTGTCCTCCCCTCATCTTTATGATGATGGTATGTCAGGGGGTCTATCCTATGAATGAATGTCAGCCTATCCGTTTTGAAGTGGAGTGCCAGGGAATTAATTGCCTGTGTTAATCGTATCTCCGGCGGAGCATTTGCCTGTTCTTTCTCGGTCAGATGACTGATGTTAGCCTGTCCACTCACGCAGGGTTGAGCCCATCTCGGCCCGCTGAGGGGCGGTTACATAGTGTGTTCTTTGATAGTGTGTCAGTCTATCTACTCTCTCCCGGTGGTCCAATCTACGAAGTTATGTTTACCTGCCTGTCTACTCCCCTGATGGTGTACCAGCATGTTTTAAATTGACAGGTACTGTCCGGTACTGAGTACCTGCACTTCTTTAATTTGTAAGGGAGAGTACCGGCACTTCTCAGCAAAGCTGCAATACATTTAATGGGGGAGTACCTGCACTTCTCAGGAGGAAGCAGGTACTCTGAATAGTGATTACCTGCACTTCTATAGTTCCAGTTAAAGCACTGTGTACCAGCATGTCTCTCATTAATAGTATGTCGGTCTGTCCAATTTCCTCGAACGGAGTGTCACCTTGTCCGCTCGTTGATAGCGTGCTATCCTATGTTTTGTCTGAAGCTGTCAGCCTCCCCCCCTCTATATAGTGTGTCGGTCTGTATCTTCTCTGATATTGTACCAGCTTACTTTCTCATGTGTCATTCTGTCCACTAGCCGCACAAGTGGTGTCAACCTGCGACGGCGTGTCAGTCAGCCTGTCCGCTGAACGATGCTTTCGCCTGTCCACTGCATGAGAATGCATTGACCTGGCTGCTTTCGGGTACGTTTACTGTCTACGCTCTTCTGATCTCGTATCGGCCTGTCCAAGCATTGAAAGGGCATCCGCCTGTCCGCTCCATCAATCCCCGGATTGAGTGGCAGCATTTTTTTCACTCTCCGATGGTGTGCCAGCCTCCATGAAGGTATGCTGGCTGGCCTACCCCTTCCCCTCTGGTAGTTTGTCAGCCTTTCCACACGCCTGCTGATAGAACTGTGCCTCCAGTAGCAGGTAAGGGGGTGACTCAGCTGAGCTACAGCTCTTGCATTTCCCTTTCCACAAATCCACAAAGCAAAACTGAGGCTGGGCAAAGATGGAGTGGAGAAGACAATTAGTTTGTCTATCCATGTTTAAGAAATGGCACCAATTTTTGCCTTCTTGCATCTGTACTATCGTGCCCCCATTAGATGGGCCAACTCTAGGCGTTAACATATGAGCTGGAGACACCCCAGCACATAAAGGTGTTTCACCTGCTGTTTTGTGAGTCTGTCTAGATGCCCCGTACTGCCTAGTGGCTCCATGCTCATTCTTTAGAATATTCAGGCAACCTGGCAATGAATGGGGATATGCAGGGTGCCTCTTCGCAGATATTGCCCTCATTACTTACTGGTAATCCTACTTGTCCTCGTCACAGTTATTAATTTTGATGTGGAGTTACCTCAAAAATAATGACTGGGATGAAGGACGGAGGGATAATGGCCTTGGAGTCCTAGATGCTGTTTGTGTTTGTGGAAGGAACATACCTCCCTTTCCCCTGACTGCTATGGAAGGGAATCTCTAACCTCCATCTTGAATGCAGCCTCTGTAACACCATGTGCTCCCTAACAAAGGAGTTGGTACTATACGCCACTTCCTGGGTGTTGCATATTTAGCACATCCATCCTGGGTACTTTTGGATGTCCATGATTCATTAATATACATCATGTATATGGTTGAAGAAGGCTCCTCATATGCGTGTGACTAATCCTCCTTGCAAATGAGGGATGGTCCATTTGCTATTCGTTCACCTCTAACTTTGTGTAAATAAAATCACTATAAACAAGGGGCTATGCAAACAGCTCTGGCTCCTTCTGTAATTTCAAGATGCGTAGGGAGCACTGAAAAAGTTGCATTCAGCACGGCGCCCCTGATGGGTGTTTGGTAATGTAGGCTCATAAGAGAGAGGGCCTAATTGGCCTTGGGTTACTCTGTCACCAAAGTGTCACTGCACCCTGTCTGCCAAACTAAGAGTCTGCGCACTCTATTTTGACTTGAAACAACCATCATGTAACCGACAGCCGTGCTCCTACTGGCTCTTATGTCAGAAACCCTGCACTGATAGCCCGCTGTGTTGTATAAACTACGACTCTGGCTTTGTGCTACAAGTTTGCTTTCCCGCCCATGGGTGACACAGGTGAACTGAGGTCAAACTACCAGCGCTGAATGTGACAGAGAGGTAGGTTATGGTAGCCCCCATGTTCTCACCCAATCATTCTTGAAGTGGAGTCATTGCTGCTGGGTTACTAATAATCCCTAAACCGGGATCTGGGGCACTGTGGAAACAAACCTTTTTCACTCTTTACAATATCACACACAAATGGCACTAAGAATAGACATTTTTAACTAAAAAAATTATTACAACAGCGTAAATCTGTTTCTCAGCGCATCTAAAAACAAGCATTGGCATAGCCAATAGGTCTCGCTTTTGGGACATTATAAATGTTTAGCCATGCAACAGTTGATGTTGCACCAAGGATATTGTGCTGCAGAATTAAATACTTATAAGGTCCCAAAGGCGAGACCTATTGGCTATGCCAATGCTTGTTATATTATGAAGGAGATCTATACCATGCATACACCGCACAAAAGCATCCTTGATCTTATTTTTAAGAGAGGAAGTGGAAGCAATTCAAATTTTTTAAATGTGCAACAGAAACCTACAATCCCTATGAAATGTTTGATAATGAAGTGAAGGGGGAGGGTGAGGGCACTGGGGGTGTATCAAAAAATATGGGGGGGGGAGAAACTGTTTTTTTCTGTTTTCTCTTTTCTTACTCAATAAAAATATATTTTTTTAAATGAATTAAAAACACATCTCTTAAACCTCCATCAGTATTGGGGTCTTCTTGCTCTTTATATGAGTACCTCCACAGTAGATTTGAGGATGGGATCTTTGCTCCAAAAATGTTGTGAATATCTAGTCATGCAAGCCTTTAGGCGTTCACCAATATTTACTTTAGGTCCTCCAAAAAACAAAAATGTTAAGGTGTTCAATACACCAGCAAAAATAATTTCACCGTTAGAGTGCTCCCCATTCACTAATTACTAGGGGTTCATTTTCCTTCCTAACTACTATACCTCATCTCATGGAGGGGCCCGAGGTCTTGCCCCTTGCAGATCTGTTCACATAGAAATTCATTCATAATAGCAGATTTTCCCTCTGGGTAAATCTCATTTCATTTTTTAGGGCAAATTCAGGATCAGGTCAGGAACAGAGTTTTCACTTGCGTCTCTTAGCTGCTCAAACACCTTAGATAGAGTGGCTCAATTTGAGCTGAGTGATAATGTGATGATCAGCGAGTCTTACCATATGTTGGCTCTCTTAGGGCAGATTGTCAGGGGCGTCGTGAACCCCCCGCTTTGGCAGCTACATCGGGGGAGGGACTCTTTAGGATCCTCTCCTGTCTGCAGCTCGGCATATAACATCTCATAAATAACACTATGAAGGAATACAGCGTCAAGTGCAAGTGGGGGCAAGGAAACAAGAGATGGGTATACAGAAAAGGGAAAGAAGGAAGGAATATTGATTGGAAGGAAGGGTGAAGGCAAGGATAAGTGGGTGGATGAATGAGTGGGTAGATAGATGCGTGGGTAGATGGGTGAATGAGTGAATGGATAGGGGGATGGACAGGTGAAAGAATGGTAAACGGATGGATAGACGGATAAGTGGGTGAAAGGATGAGCGAATGGATGGCAGAGTGTACAGATGAGCGAAAGGATGGCTGGATGGATGGTTGGATGGATGGATGGCTGGATGGTAGAGTGGATGGAAGGATGATGGCTTGATGGCAGGGTGGGTGGATGGATGACAGGATGGATGGATGAATGGGTGGATGGCAGAGTAGATGGGTGGATGGCAGAGTGAATGGAATGATGGAATGGGGAAAGAATGAATGATGCATGAAAAAATTAATGGTTGTAAGAATGTAAAGGTGAAATCGTGGATATCAGTGGGTGGATGAAAGGGTGAAAGGATGACTTGATAGATGTCTGGATGGAAGAGAGAGCGGAGCTCTTCTAGGGAGGGCTTGGCTCACTTGCTTCGCTTGCTTTGTGCCATCAGAGCTTTCGTTTCAAAGTGGGGGGGGGGACTTTAATTTTCTGGCTACTCCCTTGCAGGTTGTCCCTCTTAGGCCCAGCTTGTTTTTCAGAGGGGCCAATCCCCACCTCACAATTCACTGTTTTCTAGTGGAGACAGAGCCCACCTGCTAAGAAATAACAGAACACCCACAGTACGAGAGAGTGGAAGATTTATCTTCAGCCAGATCTTAAACGTATAAAAGTGAAAACATTGTATTTTTTTAATTGCCCGTGTAAAGGGGTTCTGCTTTAATGTCGTTACATTTTAATTGCGCAAGGATTAGAAAGGAAAAACCTGCCAGGCATTGGGAAGAAGTGAGGCTATTGTTCCACCTAGCCCAGGAACTAGTCCCATGGTGGGAAGCATCAGCAATACCTGGGATTTAAATATGAACAATGCACGCGCTGAAAGTGACAGCAGCAGTGCTGTTCACCTGGCAGACTTCACACTGGTTGCTAGGGTTTCATGTGCGTTGCTATGTTTCTGATCCCTGTGCCTTGAATGATAACATTCTCATTTTCCTATTCCTTGATGCTGCACACAGAGCAGGGCTTGAACGATTTTTATTTTCCTTACTAATGGTTGGACCCTTATTTTGTTGCGATAAGTGTGCTACAGTATGATAAACCTGACACATGTATGATAGTATGATAAACCTGACACATTTTGGGGAAAGAAAACATCAACGCTTTATGCGTGGGCTGGAAAAAGACGAGTTATGCGCTGAACCATGTAAACACAGACAGTCAGGGATGAGGCGTTTATAAGGCTCAACAACTACCCAATAGTCTAATATGTCAGGCATTAAATGTATAATTGGTGATCACCACTCTGACCTCAACGTGTTTCAGAGCTTTCATGCACATTTTCCCCCTCTAAATGTATTCAGTTTTGACGCGCCAAAAGTTGTCATGTGAAAATTATTGGGGGGGGGGGGGCGTTACCGCAAAATTTTAAATTCCCATCTCTGTGGATATTACTGTTAATGCTGGAATTGGAATTTACCTTTGCACCCCGAGTCAGGGCCTAAGGGAGTTATCATTGTTCAGATTAACATTGTTCGAAGTTTCGATGTGATGTTTGTCTTGTACCTGTTCTGGTGGAGGAAGTGATGTCATGAATTTCTGACTTTGGCAAACGCTCCGATGAAAAGTAGGTTGGATGGGGTTGAGGTATTTACCGAATCCAGTAGATTCCATAATGCAGGGGTGAGGTATTGATCTGGTCTGGTAAATGCTGCATGTTCCAGATTTTTCGCTTGGAAATGAGCGATAATATGCAGAATTGGCATTTAAAGCAACACATTCCACATGCCTTGCCTTTTACTCTCTGGGTTTACTGAGGTTTGACCTGAGGTCTGAGGAAAGCAGTGGGTGCAATAACCGCACAGCTCAGTATTGCAAATTCCTGCTCAAGCTCCTTTTTGCATGGAGATCAGAATTTAACCCCCAGAATGTAAACAGGGTCATATTGAATAGTATTTTATTACAGACCTTTCATGTCAAATGACGCAACCTGCTTGGAAAAGACTTGCAGTGAGATTTGCTTGTAGAAATAAATGAGAATCAAGCCCCAAAAAATTAACAAAATGCCAATATGTTCAATTATGGCTTTATAGCCACAAATACACAAGAGTGAAGGAGAATGCACTTGCACATTGCATGAGAGTGAATTTGGATGATTTGACATTTCCTAAAACATTTTAATAACAGAATACATATACAGTAATCGAATAGGGTCACAGTACGCGATACAGAATTGCTGCAAAAGATTATTTGTGATTCCATTTTTTTAAGATGAATTCATAGCAAGAGAACTAAGGTGGACACTTTGGGTTGATTACATAGTAAATTTTGCATTTTTAAACAAATATTAAAGTAAAAATAATATTTTATGAAGTTATTAGCATTTATTGTAATCACAGTGTCCTGTAAAATGATAGAGTAATATATACTTAGAATTCATATAATTCTTCATACCTCGAAGTCCAAATGTGTTTAGGTCTCGCCAGAGACAGCTTTAGTTTACTTCCAGGGGAAGAAAGAATCACACAAAAAAAAGAGAATTTTTAAAAAACGATTGTTGATCCCCTTCTTTACGGGTATTTGATGGGTAGCAAATGTGCTAGCCTGCCTATGAGTTAGTTCTACTATTCATAAATGACATAGACATTGTTAATGCAGACCCTGTGTCAAACACAGGTGTAAGGGGGTTTTGCACAGATCTCTCGTGACAAATACAGTAGGAAGTGGTTTTACATTGTGAAGTCTGACAAATGCAATATGAAGGTGTTTTGCACATTGTAAACTCTCCAACAAATGCAATAGGAATGGGTTTTACTTGTGAACTTCATGACAAACACCATAGAATGGGCTTCACGCTCTGTGACAAAAACCTTAGCAAAAATTGTTTAACGCTGATAAACCTTCTTACATAGTTCTATTGATAAGGAGGGGCTGTATGTTAATTTCTAATTTTATGTTTAGTACGTTGTTGTGTGTCAATTCATGTTCTTTCACTTTTTCAGCCTAAAAGCATTGGCGGCCCGTGGTTTATTGTCATGGCGTGCTTTGCAGAATACTGGGGTTCTACTGCACACCACATTCTTGAGTAAACCTTGGGTGGATCTCTCTCACCAACTGGGGGCCAAGTGTTAAACGAACGTCACTGGGGCTCATTTGGGGACCAATAGTAAGGTGGCCACAGGGCACCAGAGGTAAAAGACTCCAATTGTCTTATTTGGAGCCTGGTAACCCCTGATTGCCCTATGACCCCTACACCCTTTCCCACATTCGACATGAACTGCAATGGAGCTTATAGTGCCCTTCTGTGTCACCACAAGCTCCAGCGGCTGCATTGCTGATCACAGCTGAAGAACAGGAATAGTGTGTTATGCTGCATGTGCCAGCGGCAGAAGGGCTGGTACAGTGTGGAATAAATTGCTTTGAGTTCCCTATTTGTCAGATGCCTGCCATACTTAAATGTGGGGGTTGTAGGGAGTGGGCTGGTCAATAGCAGTAAACAGACATTTACCGAGGTGGGCTCCTTGCTTCTCCCCCAGCAGTGATTGTGTTTTGTTTTATTTTGACCACTGCCGATCTTTCACTATAGTCACAACCCATCTCAGTGGACAGTGACTGTAGTAGGCGATATTTATGTTAGTTTAAAACAGGGCCAGATTGGGAACACAAAGCAGCCTTGGCAACTTTGAAGGACCAGCCCCCGAGAGAAGGGGGGGGGGGGAGGGGGTTGGAGACGTGCAAGTGTCAAGCACTGCTGCTTTTGTTACTGGGGGCCGATATTGCAGCACCGTTGCAAAACTAGCCCCCAGTAACAAAAAAACGCCCCCCATTGCTACATGACCGGCCCCCATATTTCCAGACTCCCGGGACAATGCCCGATGCCCGCTACGGCCAGTCCGGCCCTTGTTTAAATAATGCACAAGTATGGCTCTCTTTGGCCCATACTTGAATGTGTGCTCTTTTGTTTATGTGCGATATAGTGATCTTGGCTGGTTGTAAACCAGCTGCTCGGGTCAAGTTCACTGTGCCACTCATGTGTGCTGTGCCTGAAGTTCTGCACATGAGTTCTATTTGAGAACACGCAAAGGGGCTGGAGTAACTTCAGGGCTAGTGCACTGGGACCCATATTAGCCAGGTGGAGCAGCTCCTAGAAACTGATGCAGAGTTGTTCATATGGGCCGGAGACAGAGTCCTAGAGAAAAGCTTGAGTGTCTGCGAGCACTAAGATTCTTGGGGGAGGAGGCTAAGACTGCTCACTGGTGTGACTGGTGCATGGTGATGCCAGTAAACACAACCATGTACGCACATTATGTGGGGGACTTTGATGCGGGCTGGGGGTTCTGAGTAGGGGAGGTTACATGAAAGGGTTCTAGAAATAAATAAATGAACAATTTGTGTCATTAATGCTGCCCTCCACTTTTTCAGTACACTCATTAGGGAAAACAAACCATCAAGATTCACAGGTGAAGGAAGACTGCCCTTCTAAGGAATGATTGCTGGAGCATTGTTTGATGAGTAAGATGTGTCCATCCTTAAATAATTGCATAGTGTGTCCTCAAGGGGAATTCTGATACTCCTCATAGACTAATGCAAAAAGAACAATTGATGGACAGAATGCTGAACAATGTCAAACATTAACCCCAGTACAGAGATCTGCCCCCCATGCTATTCCAATTTAAACCCAGCCATATGCAAATCAGTCTTGACTCTGCTCCCCATGGGAACAGTCCAGCCCAAACTGCCAGGCCAGGGCCTCCCTGGACTGAAAACAAGCATCCTGGGATCTGTTTTGGGGTATCACCCCTCATCAGCAGGGATAGCTTGACTCCAGTTTCATGGAGAGCACTGGACCCACGTCTGGGCATGCCAGTCCCACTCGGGGGGGATGGATGTAAAAAGAACAATTGATGGACAGAATGCTGAACAATGTCAAACATTCAGCCCAGTACAGAGATCTGGGCCTAAATCCATAATTTTTCTTTTGCTCCCCATGCCATTCCAGTTCAAACCCAGCCATATGCAAATCAGTCTTGACCCTGGTCCCCATGGGAACAGTCCAGCCCAAATTGCCAGGCCAGGTCCTCCCTGGACCTGAAACAAGCATCCTGGGACTGGTTTCGGGGTATCACCCCTCATCAGCCAGGCTAGCTTGACTCCAGTGGCATGAAGAGCACAGGACCCACATATGGGCGGGAAACATCGTTTACAACGCAGGCATTACAACGCAATGCCTTTACAACGCAACCATTACAACGCAGGTACACTTACATCGCATGATTTTACAACGCATGCCATTATTACGCATATATAGGTACAACGCATGCTTTTACAACGTATTGGTAAGTATTGTATGGTAAGTGTTTGTTATATTTTTAGATAATGCATGTTAAATAATGTAAGTAATATTTATTTATAAAATATAATAATTTATTTATAATTCATTAGTTTTTATATATTTATATTGTTATTTAAGAGTCAATATGTTTGTTAATAATAATATATAATTTATGGAATAGTTATACGTTTTGAGTATATTAATACTCGGGTATTAATATTAATGCTACTGTTATAATTATTATGGAAACATTTACAAAAAATGTATTTTTAAATATAAGATTAAAAAAATTACAATACTCGGGTATTAATTTTGTTGGTAAATATTTAATTTTGATGATGATAATTATTTACTTAATTTTAAGGTTTAGGTTAAAATTATTAGTAAATTAATACTCAGGTATAAATAATGTTTATAAGTATTTATTTGTCATGTAAAAACTTAAAGAAAGTATTATTAAAAACAAATTAAATATTAATTAATATTTTAAATAAAAAAAGTACATAGAGAAAAATAAAGTTAATGTTAAGTTTAAATACTATTACTGTTAATAGTAAATTGTGATTAATGATATATATATTTTAATGTAAAGTATATGGAATTAATTATTAATAAATGTTAAAAAATAATACATATATATAAAAATGTTTACATTTAAAAATCATTATTTGGTACTTTATCTTTTTATTAAAGGTAAATAAACATGTACAAAGAAATAGGAAACAGGTAATTTCTTTTTTAGAATTATTTATTGTTAATTTAACATTTTTAGAATCATTGTAATGAATTCAGAGAAATATATAGAAAAATAGAGTATATATTAACAGATTTTATTAAAATAGTTTTGTATTTTATTATGTAGAGTAACATTTTATAATACATTTTTTAATAAGTTTCTCACGCTTTTCCATTGTTTTCAATGAGAGAACATGTCCTTTTTTCATTTTTACTAAAACAAATGACGTAGACGCGTAGACGTAAGTTTCATCATTACGGAGATCGTCGCTGGAGAGAACAGAAGCAAGGGAGAGCTGCGTTAATGTAAGATACATTTACATTCTTAAAATACATAGTGTAGTGGTAATGTTTATTGTAAGGAGAGATGAGGGAGGTATATCTATTTAGTAAATATGTTTTACGTAGGTTTCATGTGTTTTTACAAACTAATTTCCGCCATTACATGTTGCAGTAGTAGTTCCACGTCGGGTCTTTTATTTCTAAAACTACATTTGTTTGGTTAAGTGGTTAATGATATATATATTAAACACTTAATGAAACAAAAGTGTTTTGAAATGTGTACCTTTTTGGTTTAGCGGTACGTTGTTTAATAAATAACACATTTTTATCAGTTTCGTGGTTAGATGTATTTAAACTTTGGTTAAACTGTAATACACTTTGGATGTTTTCATACATTTTTTTCAACAGGACTTTGGTTCTAGATAGATTTAATTTTGGGAATTTGTTGTGTTTTTTCTATGTAAAAAAAAATATATTTTCGGGATTTTTTTCTTGGGTTTCCTTATTTTGGATTTCTAGCAATATCAAAATATTATTGGATTTCCATTAGAAGTGGATTGCAACGTTGGAATTTGTTGCGTTTTTTCAGAAAAAAAATTAATTTTGGGGATTGTTTTATTGGGTGCGTATTTTCACATATGCACTAATTTAAGTGTGCATATTAATATATTTTTTATCCGGTGATGGATTTTTTAAATGGATTTGCTGTTATTTACTATGGATTAAAGAAAAAAAGGACTCTTGGTGAAGTAATCAATGGAATGTAAGTCCAAGATAGAAAACTTCTGAAGGTAAGAAGACCCGACTTTCATTTTTAATTTTAATATTTTTTGAATATGATCAACTGAATTAGTAGGAGTTGTTTTAGGGTAAAACAGACAAGTAAAATAAATGTGTTTTAAAAGTGTAGGTTGTGTGCAAGATTATCAAGGTAGTCTGAAGCCACTGTCAACGAAAATTGTTGAATTACACCCAATAGTCTTTCTGACATTTCCTTAGTTCTGGTAGAAATACGTGGGTTCAGACTACCTGTTAATGATTGCGCCAGTCTCATTTCTTGGACTTTGCTCCTTCAAAAGTTCCAAAAAATGATAGAAATTAGGGTGAGGTTTGCCAATTGCTTTGTTGAAGGAGTTGTGCCATCCCTCTATGGCATTGTTTGTTTTTGCTCCTCCTTCTAAGCAGGTCGAGTAACAGTTCCACCAGTCCACATGGAAACGTGGTCTCCTTCTGTGACCCGACCTGCTTAGATGGCTGTTAGAAATGGGGATCTCTAGTTGGCCGCGGCTGGCGCCGAGGTCCAAATAGTGATCCTTCTTCCTAAGTCAGAGTAAGGGGGCTACACCCTTTGATAACCCCTGCTCAACCCTGTGGTAACGTAGCACGAGCAGACAGGCCTATCTCAGAGGCAGTGTGTGAAGCATTTATGACCATACACAATAACACAAGAAAGATGCTACAAACGGACACGACAAGTAGTCATAGAAAAATAGTTATCTTTATATAGACTGAACATGAGGCTAAAAGCACTCAAGGAACCACAATGCACACAATTACATATTCACTTTAAAAGCAATAAAGGCATTCGAAACGGGGGTGGAACGGACTTAGTTCGGGGCCGGGGTCTACGCGACTCGGTGATGCACAATGTACCTGGGATGTAAAGGGGCACGGCACACAGCCTCACAAGGAAGCCGCGGTGATGACAGGCGGACTCGCAGCGGCCACAGCTCCCGACTGTAGCGGCCCGCGGCATGCACTCCCGATAATCTTGGGATGGGGCTTAAAGGCGGGCACCCAGTGGTACCCGCAAGGGGTAACAAGATCCTGGAAGTGGTGACTAGTGCGGGCACTCAGCGGCACAGCTCCTCAGCTGCAGCGGCCCACAATAGCGATAGCGATGATTTCCGAAGGATGGCAAATGCAGGCACTCAGCGGCACAGCTCCTCAGCTGCAGCGGCCCACAATAGCGATAGCGATGATTTCCGAAGGATGGCAAATGCGGGCACTCAGCGGCACAGCTCCCCAGCTGCAGCGGCCCACAATAGCTATAGCGATGAGTTTCGTAGGATGGCAAATGCGGGCACTCAGCGGCACAGCTCCTCAGCTGCAGCGGCCCACAATAGCGACGTTCAGCCCGCGTTTCCCCGCAGGAGAACCAGAGGCTCCGGAATTCTCAACAGAGGCCTCACCTGCGGGTAGAATCCCCCTCAAATAGGAATCCAGACGGCTGATGGGTGAAGTCTAATGTCCTTGAGACTTCAGCAGGAGGCGAGCTCAAATCAGGCCCTTGGGTAGTTGCTTCAGCAAGATGGATGAAAGTTTCAAAGTCCTTTCCCTCTAGTTACACGGACAGAGGTTCGTCTTGGCATCCAGAAGTAACACACCGTGTAGGGGTTTCGGCACAGATCTTTATACCCCACAAGTCTTTGTTCTCTCAAAAGTCACAAGTCACTGAACCCAGTCAGAACCAGTTCGGGGAGGTCCTGGGGGCACGTTGTTTACGATGCAGCATCCTGCCTTTGAGGAAGAGGGGGTCTGCTATCAGACGCACAGTGGGGGCTGGAGCCATCATTCACCTTGCCAGGCCCAGCCCTGCTCAGAACAAAGGGTCACCCCTCCCCATACTCCAGCTGCAGATTCCTCTACTCGACCCAGGTCGGGTTCAGCCTACCCTGTCCCTCCAAAACCAGACGGCCAATACACATAACAGCAGAGCACACTGGAAGATTTAGGCAAGAAAATACCCACTTTCCCAAAGTGGTATTTTCGAACACAGAATATAGAAATAACCCTCACTAAAAGAAGTACGTTAATATTCTGAGCTCAGGCATACCAAATTCGACTTTCCACTTTACAAGCTGCTTCCGTGGGTGGCGCAATCAGCGCTGCAGGCCCACCAGCAGCATTCGGTCTACCAGCCCTGGGCACGCACGGTGCACGATACTAGAGACTAACAGGTAAACCAAATGAGCCAATTAGGGGAACATCAATTCCTACTGTCAATTTACCATAGGGAGCATTCGCGCTGTGGCACGGAATGGCCGTGGCACAGCGCCCAGAGCATCTAATACCAGCAAACACAGAGGAGACAAAAAGTGAGAAATGGAGGGGAGACCCACGCCAATGGTGCCAGGTCTAACACGTGTCCCCTCCAGCTGAAATATGGGGAGAACTACCCACCCACTTGGGAGTTCTCATCACTAAGGCGGAAAAATCTGGACAGACCATCAGCATTGGCGTGCTCTGTACCAGGGCGGTGTTCCACCGTAAAGTCCATACCCTGTAGGGAAATGGACCACCTCAACAACTTTGGATTCTCTCCCCTCATCTGCATCAACCATCTGAGGGGCCTGTGGTCTGACTGAACCCGGAAGTGAGTACCAAACAAGTATGGCCTCAACTTCTTCAGTGCCCAGACCACAGCAAATGCCTCACGCTCAATTGCACTCCACCTCTGTTTCCGGGGGAGTAACCTCCTACTAAGGAAGGCTACAGGTTGGTCTAGACCCTCCTCATTGATCTGTGACAGAACGGTCCCCACACCATGCTCAGAAGCGTCTGTCTGGACAACAAATTCTTTTGAAAAGTTGGGCGCCTGAAGTACAGGTGCTGTGCACATGGCGGTCTTCAGGGCGTCAAAGCGTTCTGACAGGTGTCAGTCCAGTTCACCATCTTGGGCTGCTTCTTAGAAGTCAGCTCAGTCAAGGGTGCAACAATGTTGCCATACCCCTTGACAAACCTCCTGTAATAACCTGTGAGTCCTAAAAAGGCTCTCACCTGTGTCTGGGTCTTGGGGGCTCCCAAGCCAGGATGGTTTCAATATTGGGCTGTAGGGGCGCCACCTGGCCGCTCCCCACCTGGTGTCCCAGGTACACCACAGAACCCTGCCCAATCTGGCACTTACTTGCCTTGATTGTGAGGCCTGCCCTTCGCAGTGCCATCAACACTTCCCAGAGGTGGCGCAGGTGGTCCTCCCATGAGGAACTAAACACTGCAATGTCATCCAGGTAGGCGGCACTGAAATCTTCCAGCCCCTCCAACACCCTGTTGACCAACCTCTGAAAGGTGGCAGGAGCATTCTTCATCCCAAAGGGCATCACCCTGAACTGGTAGTGCCCATCTGGTGTGGAGAATGCGGACCTCTCCTTTGCCCCATCAGTTAAGGCAATCTGCCAATACCCAGACGTCAAATCAAACGTGCTGAGGTACCGTGCAGCCCCTAGCCGATCTATGAGCTCAGCAGCTCTGGGGATGGGGTGCGCGTCAGTCTTTGTGACTGAATTGAGACCTCGGTAGTCCACGCAGAACCGAAGTTCTGGGGTGGCACCAGGCGCGGCAGCTTTTGGTACCAACACCACTGAGCTGGACCAAGGGCTGCTAGGAGGACTCAATCACCCCTAAAGCAAACATTTTGGAAACCTCTTCCTTAATGGATGCCCCTAACCCGGTCAGTCACTCGGTAAGCCTTGTGCTTAACAAGAGGACTGTCCCCAGTGTCCACTTCGTGGACACACCAATCAGTGACACTAGGCACCAGGGAGAACAGATCACTGAATTGTCCCAACAGTTGGTGACAATCACTCTGTTGCTCAGGGGTCAGTGTGGCGGAGAGGACCACACCCTCCACTGACCCGTCTTGCTCATTTGCACACAGGAGGTCCGGAAGAGGCTCACTCTCCTCCTCCATCCCAGCATCTGTGGGCAGGAGCATGCCCACTTCGACCCTCTCAAAGTGGGGCTTCAAGCGGTTGACATGCAGGACCCGCAAGGGGTTCCGGGGAGACCGCAAGTCCACCAAGTAGGTAACAGGACTCTTGCCTCCACCACCTCAAATGGTCCGGTCCACTTATCTTGGAGCGCACAAGGCTCCACTGGGGCCATGACGCAAACCTTTTGACCAGGCTGAAACTCAATCAGAGTGGCATTCCGATCGTGCCAACGTTTCATCTCTTCCTGGCTGGCTTCCAGATTTGCCTCAGCAAGCTTTCTGAAATGCCGAGTCTGGTTCCTGAAGGCTAGCATGTAACTAAACACATCCTGGGGAGGTTTCCTGGGAGATTGCTCCCAGCCTTCCTTGACCAGACTCAGAGGCCCTCTTACCGGGTGACCATAGAGGAGTTCAAAGGGGCTGAACCCTAGGGACTTCTGTGGCACCTCACGGTAAGCAAACAACAGGCATGGCAAGAGGACTTCCCACTTACACCTCATGGTCTCTTCTAGGCCCATAATCATGCCTTTGAGGGTCCGGTTGAATCTCTCAACCAGCCCATTCCCTTGGGGGTGGTAAGGGGTGGTAAACTTATAGGTTACCCCACACTCCTCCCACAGAGACTTCATATATTTGGAAATGAAGTTAGTACCCCTATCAGACACCACCTCTCTGGGGAACCCCACACGGGAGAAAATCCCCATCAGTGCACGTCCCACCACGGGGGCCATCACTGTCCGGGTGGGATGGCTTCAGGGTACCGGGAGGCATGGTCCACCAAGACCAGGATGAACCTGTTGCCCATGGCTGTCTTGGGGTCCAGAGGCCCCACAATGTCAATGCCCACTCGCTCGAACGGGGTACTGACAACTGGAAAGGGCTGGAGTGGGGCTTTGATCTTCCCCCACTCTTCCCACTTGCCTGGCAAGTCTCACATGTCCTGCAGTGAGCATCTGAGCTCCTGCGCATCTGGGGCCAAAAAGTGGGTGACCAGCCTCTCGAAGGTCTTGTCTGCCCCAGATGTCCTGCCAATGGCACGTCATGAGCCAGCCCCAGTAGGAAGTCTCTGAAGCACTGGGGTACCACCAGCACACGGGCTGACCCAGGCTCAGCAACCTTAGGCTCGCTGTAAAGGAGGTCATTCTCCCAATAGATCAGATGTGACCCTGACTGATCACCTGCTGCCTGGGCTGCAGCCTGTCGCAGCAGCCCCTCGAGAGAAGGGCACGTTTTCTGCTGTTCACAAAATTCCTCCCTGGTGGGCCCTCCTTCCTGCTGCCAATGGGTCAGCACAGGCAGGTCCCCCAGTTCAGCTACCTGTTCCCTTGTAGGCTCCAGGGCATCCCCCTCAAGGTCTGCTCCTTCCTGGACCGTGGGAACTATGGGGGCCGGTTTCTCACGCCCCCTACCCCTTCTCTGTAAGGCAGGGGCCTGGGCCATACTTTCAGGCTCCAGGTCCTTCTGAACGTCCTTACTGGCTGCCATGGACCGAGTGGTCGCACACACCCACTCAGGCAGACCCAACGTTTCCAAGTGAGCTTTCCTCTCCACCGTAGCCCACGGGGAGTTTTCTAAATCGTTGCCCAACAGACAGTCTACCGGCATGGCTGGCCTCACAGCTACTTGAAGAGTTCCTGAGACTCCCCCACTCAAAGGGAACCTGAGCCACCTCACACTGGCTCTCAGAGTTGTCGGCTGACACTACTGGGCAGAATGCATGGGGGACAACCTGCTCTTTGGACACCAACCGGGAGCTGACAGCAGTCACACTAGTTCCGGTGTCCCTCAGAGCCTCCACCCTATGGCCATTGATGGTCACCCACTGCCTGTACTTCTTAGTGTTATCAGGCAGCGTGGAGTTAGGGACCTTCTCAAAGTCTCCTAGCGAGACAAGGGTCAATTCCACGGGATCCCACCCACCTTGGGCACCCGTCTCCTCCCCTCCCAGGGTTACACTAGCAAGCTGGCGGGGTGGTGCGCGGGGCGGGGCATTGAGGTCCCTCTGGGGACACTGGGGATCATAATACCGGTGGCCCACTTGACCACATTTAAAACAAGTAAGGGGCCCCCTATGAACAGGCCTACCTGTCGGGGGCAGTGGCTTCTTCTCAGGGGAGACTGGGACACCACTCCTTGGTTCCCTTGGGAATTACTTTGGGGCCCTCTCTGGAACTCCCTCAGTTTACCCCTGTCCCCCCCACTTCTCTGTTGGGAACCCCGCCCACCTTTGGCGAAGTCTCCCACAGGACCCTTGCGAACCTGGGTGCTCACCCAGCGGTCCGCCTCCTCAGCAAGCTTCCTAGGGTTAATTAGCTTGCTATCAACAAGGTGCTGGCGTAGCTCTGGAAAACAGTTACTAGATAAATGCTCCCATGCGAACAAATCATACAGTTGCTCAAAAGTTTCCACTTTGCTTCCCGTCACCCAGCGATCCATTGCTCTGCAAAAAAAAGACACATATTCGACCCAAGTGGTACCCTCTAACTTCTTACAGGTTCTAAATCTCTGCCTGTACATTTCTCGGGTCAAACCATATTGCGTCATCAAGGCCTCTTTCATATGGGCATACACCATCCTGCTCTCTTCAGGCAGATCCAACAGGGTATCCCTCCCATCACTCACAAAACGTCCCCACAACCCCGCTCCCCAATCCTTCTCAGGGACCCGGTGGGACACCATGGCTATCTCATATGCGGCAAACAATTGCCCAATATCCTCACTCTTATGGAAATCCTTGATGACATCCTTGGGTATATACACTCTATTCTTGGTAGGTACTAACGGTATGCTGCCACCAGAGGGGGAGATCTCTAAACTCTTAGCCTTGATCTCCAGCTCCCTCAATATTCTTTCATGCTCCAGTTTCATTTTCTCAAGTTCAAATGTCAACCTGTTATTCTCAATATCCAACTTTTTACTCTCTAGGTCCTTCTGACCTTCTAATTTAGCCATCTCCAAACTATGCCTCCTATCCCTCTCCCTGTCCTCCATCTCTTCTGGAGACAGACTCTTTGAGGACACACTAGTACCTGGATTGGAAAGTGCTTTACCTCCCACTAAATCCACTTCGTCATCCTGCTGCCCTCCAGCATTCTCTCCCTCATTCCTAGCGGACTCTCTCGCTTCTGACCAGGCCCTAAGGGCCTTCTGATACTCCTCCTTCCTAGAGAGACCCGCAACAGGGACTGTGAATCGCTTGCAAAAAGACTTTAGCTGTTTGGCAGTGTAGATTTGTAACCTCTCTTCCTCAAAGATGAGATCCTCCGAAGCATTGGACGTTGGCCTACCCGTTGTAGACATAACTGGCAATTACAATCGACACTAGAACAAAATCAACCCGTACGTGGTTGCGCCTAGGCCTACACTCACTAGTAGCGTACACTGGTTATTGTATGTGGTTCACAAATGCAAGTCCTGATCGTCACCGCTGACCACCAATGTTAGAAATGGGGATCTCTAGTTGGCCGCGGCTAGCGCCGAGGTCCAAATAATGATCCTTCTTCCTAAGTCAGAGTAAGGGGGCTACACCCTTTGATAACCCCTGCTCAATCCTGTGGTAACGTAGCACGAGCAGACAGGCCTATCTCAGAGGCAGTGTGTGAAGCATTTATGACCATACACAATAACACAAGAGAGACGCTACAAACGGACACCACAAGTAGTTATAGAAAAATAGTTATCTTTATATAGACTGAACACGAGGCTAAAAGCACTCAAGGAACCACAATGCACACAATTACAGATTCACTTTAAAAGCAATAAAGGCATTCGAAACGGGGGTGGAACGGACTTCGTTCGGGGCCGGGGTCTACGCGACCCGGTGATGCACAATGTACCTGGGATGTAAAGGGGCACGGCACGCAGCCTCACAAGGAAGCCGCGGTGATGACAGGCGGACTTGCAGCGGCCACAGCTCTCGGATGTAGCGGTCCGCGGCGTGCACTCCCGGTAATCCTGGGATGGGGCTTAAAGGCGGGCACCCAGCGGTACCCGCAAGGGGTAACAAGATCCTGAAAGTGGTGACTAGTGCGGACACTCAGGTGCAGCGGCCCACAATAGCGATAGCAATGAGTTCCGTAGGATGGCAAATGCGGGCACTCAGCGGCACAGCTCCTCAGCTGCAGCGGCCCACAAT
Organism: Calotriton arnoldi; assembly: GCA_963921515.1. Taxonomy (NCBI): domain Eukaryota; kingdom Metazoa; phylum Chordata; class Amphibia; order Caudata; family Salamandridae; genus Calotriton; species Calotriton arnoldi. Next base: position 26,507 of record CAWUFW010021443.1, on the reverse strand, counting down.
AGCGATAGCGACGTTCAGCCCGCGTTTCCCCGAAGTAGAACCAGAGGCTCCGGAATTCTCAACAGAGGCCTCACCTGCGGGTAGAATCCCCCTCAAATAGGAATCCAGACGGCTGATGGGTGAAGTCTAATGTCCTTGAGACTTCAGCAGGAGGCGAGCTCAAATCAGGCCCTGGGTAGTTGCTTCAGCAAGATGGATGAAAGTTTCAAAGTCCTTTCCCTCTAGTTACACGGACAGAGGTTCGTCTTGGCATCCAGAAGTAACACACCGTGTAGGGGTTTCGGCACAGATCTTTATACCCCACAAGTCTTTGTTCTCTCAAAAGTCACAAGTCACTGAACCCAGTCAGAACCAGTTCGGGAAGGTCCTGGGGGCACGTTGTTTACGAGGCGGCATCCTGCCTTTGAGGAAGAGGGGGTCTGCTATCAGACGCACAGTGGGGGCTGGAGCCATCATTCACCTTGCCAGGCCCAGCCCTGCTCAGACCAAAGGGTCACCCCTCCCCATACTCCAGCTGCAGATTCCTCTACTCGACCCAGGTCGGGTTCAGCCTACCCTGTCCCTCCAAAACCAGATGGCCAATACACATAACAGCAGAGCACACTGGAAGATTTAGGCAAGAAAATACCCACTTTCCCAAAGTGGTATTTTCGAACACAGAATATAGAAATAACCCTCACTAAAAGATGTACGTTAATATTCTGAGCTCAGGCATACCAAATTCGACTTTCCACTTTACAAGCTGCTTCCGTGGGTGGCGCAATCAGCGCTGCAGGCCCACCAGCAGCATTCGGTCTGCCAGCCCTGGGCACGCACGGTGCACGATACTAGAGACTAACAGGTAAACCAAATGAGCCAATTAGGGGAACAGAAATTCCTACTGTCAATTTACCATAGGGAGCATTCGCTCTGTGGCACGGAATGGCCGTGGCACAGCGCCCAGAGCATCTAATACCAGCAAACACAGAGGAGACAAAAAGTGAGAAATGGAGGGGAGACCCACGCCAATGGTGCCAGGTCTAACACGTGTCCCCTCCAGCTGAAATATGGGGAGAACTACCCACCCACTTGGGAGTTCTCATCACTAAGGCGGAAAAATCTGGACAGACCATCAGCATTGGCGTGCTCTGTACCAGGGCGGTGTTCCACCGTAAAGTCCATACCCTGTAGGGAAATGGACCACCTCAACAACTTTGGATTCTCTCCCCTCATCTGCTTCAACCATCTGAGGGGCCTGTGGTCTGACTGAACCCGGAAGTGAGTACCAAACAAGTATGGCCTCAACTTCTTCAGTGCCCAGACCACAGCAAATGCCTCACGCTCAATTGCACTCCACCTCTGTTTCCGGGGGAGTAACCTCCTACTAATGAAGGCTACAGGTTGGTCTAGGCCCTCCTCATTGATCTGTGACAGAACGGCCCCCACACCATGCTCAGAAGCGTCTGTCTGGACAACAAATTCTTTTGAAAAGTTGGGCGCCTGAAGTATAGGTGCTGTGCACATGGCGGTCTTCAGGGCGTCAAAAGCGTTCTGACAGGTGTCAGTGCAGTTCACCATCTTGGGCTGCTTCTTAGAAGTCAGCTCAGTCAAGGGTGCAACAATGTTGCCATACCCCTTGACAAACCTCCTGTAATAACCCGTGAGTCCTAAAAAGGCTCTCACCTGTGTCTGGGTCTTGGGGGGCTCCCAAGCCAGGATGGTTTCAATATTGGGCTGTAGGGGCGCCACCTGGCCGCTCCCCACCTGGTGTCCCAGGTACACCACAGAACCCTGCCCAATCTGGCACTTACTTGCCTTGATTGTGAGGCCTGCCCTTCGCAGTGCCATCAACACTTCCCAGAGGTGGCGCAGGTGGTCCTCCCATGAGGAACTAAACACTGCAATGTCATCCAGGTAGGCGGCACTGAAATCTTCCAGCCCCTCCAACACCCTGTTGACCAACCTCTGAAAGGTGGCAGGAGCATTCTTCATCCCAAAGGGCATCACCCTGAACTGGTAGTGCCCATCTGGTGTGGAGAATGCGGACCTCTCCTTCGCCCCATCAGTTAAATGCAATCTGCCAATACCCAGACGTCAAATCAAACGTGCTGAGGTACCGTGCAGCCCCTAGCCGATCTATGAGCTCAGCAGCTCTGGGGATGGGGTGCGCGTCAGTCTTTGTGACTGAATTGAGACCTCGGTAGTCCACGCAGAACCGAAGTTCTGGGGTGGCACCAGGCGCGGCAGCTTTTGGTACCAACACCACTGGGCTGGACCAAGGGCTGCTAGAGGACTCAATCACCCCTAAAGCAAACATTTTGGAAACCTCTTCCTTAATGGATGCCCTAACCCGGTCAGTCACTCGGTAAGCCTTGTGCTTAACAAGAGGACTGTCCCCAGTGTCCACTTCGTGGACACACCAATCAGTGACACTAGGCACCAGGGAGAACAGATCACTGAATTGTCCCAACAGTTGGTGACAATCACTCTGTTGCTCAGGGGTCAGTGTGGCGGAGAGGACCACACCCTCCACTGACCCGTCTTGCTCATTTGCACACAGGAGGTCAGGAAGAGGCTCACTCTCCTCCTCCATCCCAGCATCTGTGGCCAGGAGCATGCCCACTTCGAACCTCTCAAAGTGGGGCTTCAGGCGGTTGACATGCAGGACCCGCAAGGGGTTCCGGGGAGACCGCAAGTCCACCAAGTAGGTAACAGGACTCTTGCCTCCACCACCTCAAATGGTCCGGTCCACTTATCTTGGAGCGCACAAGGCTCCACTGGGGCCATGACGCAAACCTTTTGACCAGGCTGAAACTCAATCAGAGTGGCATTCCGATCGTGCCAACGTTTCATCTCTTCCTGGCTGGCTTCCAGATTTGCCTCAGCAAGCTTTCTGAAATGCCGAGTCTGGTTCCTGAAGGCCAGCATGTAACTAAACACATCCTGGTGAGGTTTCCTGGGAGATTGCTCCCAGCCTTCCTTGACCAGACTCAGAGGCCCTCTTACCGGGTGACCATAGAGGAGTTCAAAGGGGCTGAACCCTAGGGACTTCTGTGGCACCTCACGGTAAGCAAACAACAGGCATGGCAAGAGGACTTCCCACTTACACCTCATGGTCTCTTCTAGGCCCATAATCATGCCTTTGAGGGTCTGGTTGAATCTCTCAACCAGCCCATTCCCTTGGGGGTGGTAAGGGGTGGTAAACTTATAGGTTACCCCACACTCCTCCCACAGAGACTTCATATATTTGGAAATGAAGTTAGTACCCCTATCAGACACCACCTCTCTGGGGAACCCCACACAGGAGAAAATCCCCATCAGTGCACGTCCCACCACGGGGGCCATCACTGTCCGGAGTGGGATGGCTTCAGGGTACCGGGAGGCATGGTCCACCAAGACCAGGATGAACCTGTTGCCCATGGCTGTCTTGGGGTCCAGAGGCCCCACAATGTCAATGCCCACTCGCTCGAACGGGGTACTGACAACTGGAAAGGGCTGGAGTGGGGCTTTGATCTTCCCCCCACTCTTCCCACTTGCCTGGCAAGTCTCACATGTCCTGCAGTGAGCATCTGAGCTCCTGCGCATCTGGGGCCAAAAAAAGTGGGTGACCAGCCTCTCGAAGGTCTTGTCTGCCCCAGATGTCCTGCCAATGGCACGTCATGAGCCAGCCCCAGTAGGAAGTCTCTGAAGCACTGGGGTACCACCAGCACACGGGCTGACCCAGGCTCAGCAACCTTAGGCTCGCTGTAAAGGAGGTCATTCTCCCAATAGATCAGATGTGACCCTGACTGATCACCTGCTGCCTGGGCTGCAGCCTGTCGCAGCAGCCCCTCGAGAGAAGGGCACGTTTTCTGCTGTTCACAAAATTCCTCCCTGGTGGGCCCTCCTTCCTGCTGCCAATGGGTCAGCACAGGCAGGTCCCCCAGTTCAGCTACCTGTTCCCTTGTAGGCTCCAGGGCATCCCCCTCAAGGTCTGCTCCTTCCTGGACCGTGGGAACTATGGGGGCCGGTTTCTCACGCCCCCTACCCCTTCTCTGTAAGGCAGGGGCCTGGGCCATACTTTCAGGCTCCAGGTCCTTCTGAACGTCCTTACTGGCTGCCATGGACCGAGTGGTCGCACACACCCACTCAGGCAGACCCAACGTTTCCAAGTTAGCTTTCCTCTCCACCGTAGCCCACGGGGAGTTTTCTAAATCGTTGCCCAACAGACAGTCTACCGGCATGGCTGGCCTCACAGCTACTTGAAGAGTTCCTGAGACTCCCCCCCACTCAAAGGGAACCTGAGCCACCTCACACTGGCTCTCAGAGTTGTCGGCTGACACTACTGGGCAGAATGCATGGGGGACAACCTGCTCTTTGGACACCAACCGGGAGCTGACAGCAGTCACACTAGTTCCGGTGTCCCTCAGAGCCTCCACCCTATGGCCATTGATGGTCACCCACTGCCTGTACTTCTTAGTGTTATCAGGCAGCGTGGAGTTAGGGACCTTCTCAAAGTCTCCTAGCGAGACAAGGGTCAATTCCACGGGATCCCACCCACCTTGGGCACCCGTCTCCTCCCCTCCCAGGTTTACACTAGCAAGCTGGCGGGGTGGTGCGCGGGGCAGGGCATTGAGGTCCCTCTGGGGCCACTGGGGATCATAATACCGGTGGCCCACTTGACCACATTTAAAACAAGTAAGGGGCCCCCTATGAACAGGCCTACCTGTCGGGGGCACTGGCTTCTTCTCAGGGGGAGACTGGGACTCCACTCCTTGGTTCCCTTGGGAATTACTTTGGGGCCCTCTCTGGAACTCCCTCGGTTTACCCCTGTCCCCCCCACTTCTCTGTTGGGAACCCCGCCCACCTTTGGCGAAGTCTCCCACAGGACCCTTGCGAACCTGGGTGCTCACCCAGCGGTCCGCCTCCTCAGCAAGCTTCCTAGGGTTAGTTAGCTTGCTATCAACAAGGTGCTGGCGTAGCTCTGGAAAACAGTTACTAGATAAATGCTCCCATGCGAACAAATCATACAGTTGCTCAAAAGTTTCCACTTTGCTTCCCGTCACCCAGCGATCCATTGCTCTGCAAAAAAAGACACATATTCGACCCAAGTGGTACCCTCTAACTTCTTACAGGTTCTAAATCTCTGCCTGTACATTTCTCGGGTCAAACCATATTGCGTCATCAAGGCCTCTTTCATATGGGCATACACCATCCTGCTCTCTTCAGGCAGATCCAACAGGGTATCCCTCCCATCACTCACAAAACGTCCCCACAACCCCGCTCCCCAATCCTTCTCAGGGACCCGGTGGGACACCATAGCTATCTCATATGCGGCAAACAATTGCCCAATATCCTCACTCTTATGGAAATCCTTGATGACATCCTTGGGTATATACACTCTATTCTCGGTAGGTACTAACGGTATGCTGCCACCAGAGGGGGAAATCTCTAAACTCTTAGCCTTGATCTCCAGCTCCCTCAATATTCTTTCATGCTCCAGTTTCATTTTCTCAAGTTCAAATGTCAACCTGTTATTCTCAATATCCAACTTTTTACTCTCTAGGTCCTTCTGACCTTCTAATTTGGCCATCTCCAAACTATGCCTCCTATCCCTCTCCCTGTCCTCCATCTCTTCTGGAGACAGACTCTTTGAGGACACACTAGTACCTGGATTGGAAAGTGCTTTACCTCCCACTAAATCCACTTCGTCATCCTGCTGCCCTCCAGCATTCTCTCCCTCATTCCTAGCGGACTCTCTCGCTTCTGACCAGGCCCTAAGGGCCTTCTGATACTCCTCCTTCCTAGAGAGACCCGCAACAGGGACTGTGAATCGCTTGCAAAAAGACTTTAGCTGTTTGGCAGTGTAGATTTGTAACCTCTCTTCCTCAAAGATGAGATCCTCCGAAGCATTGGACGTTGGCCTACCCGTTGTAGACATAACTGGCAATTACAATCGACACTAGAACAAAATCAACCCGTACGTGGTTGCGCCTAGGCCTACACTCACTAGTAGCGTACACTGGTTATTGTATGTGGATCACAAATGCAAGTCCTGATCGTCACCGCTGACCACCAATGTTAGAAATGGGGATCTCTAGTTGGCCGCGGCTAGCGACGAGGTCCAAATATTGATCCTTCTTCCTAAGTCAGAGTAAGGGGGCTACACCCTTTGATAACCCCTGCTCAATCCTGTGGTAACGTAGCACGAGCAGACGGGCCTATCTCAGAGGCAGTGTGTGAAGCATTTATGACCATACACAATAACACAAGAGAGACGCTACAAACGGACACCACAAGTAGTTATAGAAAAATAGTTATCTTTATATAGACTGAACACGAGGCTAAAAGCACTCAAGGAACCACAATGCACACAATTACAGATTCACTTTAAAAGCAATAAAGGCATTCGAAACGGGGGTGGAACGGACTTCGTTCGGGGCCGGGGTCTACGCGACCCGGTGATGCACAATGTACCTGGGATGTAAAGGGGCACGGCACGCAGCCTCACAAGGAAGTCGCGGTGATGACAGGCGGACTTGCAGCGGCCACAGCTCCCGGATGTAGCGGTCCGCGGCGTGCACTCCCGATAATCCTGGGATGGGGCTTAAAGGCGGGCACCCAGCGGTACCCACAAGGGGTAACAAGATCCTGAAAGTGGTGACTAGTGCGGGCACTCAGCTGCAGCGGCCCACAATAGCGATAGCAATGAGTTCCGTAGGATGGCAAAGGCGGGCACTCAGCGGCGCAGCTCCTCAGCTGCAGCGGCCCTCAATAGCGATAGCGATGATTTCCGTAGGATGGCAAATGCGGGCACTCAGCGGCACAGCTCCTCAGCTGCAGCGGCCCACAATAGCGATGATTTCCGAAGGATGGCAAATGCGGGCACTCAGCAGCACAGCTCCTCAGCTGCAGCAGCCCACAATAGCAATAGCGATGATTTCCGAAGGATGGCAAATGCGGGCACTCAGCGGCACAGCTCCTCAGCTGCAGCGGCCCACAATAGCGATAGCGATGAGTTTCGTAGGATGGCAAATGCGGGCACTCAGCGGCACAGCTCCTCAGCTGCAGCGGCCCACAATAGCGATAGCGATGAGTTTCGTAGGATGGCAAATGCGGGCACTCAGCGGCACAGCTCCTCAGCTGCAGCGGCCCACAATAGCAATGAGTTTCGTAGGATGGCAAATGCGGGCACTCAGCGGCACAGCTCCTCAGCTACAGTGGCCCACAATAGCGATAGCGATGTTCAGCCCGCGTTTCCCTGCAGTAGAACCAGAGGCTCTGGAATTCTCAACAGAGGCCTCACCTGTGGGTAGAATCCCCCTCAAATAGGAATCCAGACGGCTGATGGGTGAAGTCTAATGACCCTGAGACTTCAGCAGGAGGCGAGCTCAAATCAGGCCCTTGGGTAGTTGCTTCAGCAAGACGGATGAAAGTTTCAAAGTCCTTTCCCTCTAGTTACATGGACAGAGGTTCGTCTTGGCATCCAGAAGTAACACACCGTGTAGGGGTTTCGGCACAGATCTTTATACCCCACAAGTCTTTGTTCTCTCAAAAGTCACAAGTCACTGAACCCAGTCAGAACCAGTTCGGGGAGGTCCTGGGGGCACGTTGTTTACGAGGTGGCATCCTGCCTTTGAGGAAGAGGGGGTCTGCTATCAGACGTACAGTGGGGGCTGGAGCCATCATTCACCTTGCCAGGCCCAGCCCTGCTCAGACCAAAGGGTCACCCCTCCCCATACTCCAGCTGCAGATTCCTCTACTTGACCCAGGTCGGGTTCAGCCTACCCTGTCCCTCCAAAACCAGACGGCCAATACACATAACAGCAGAGCACACTGGAAGATTTAGGCAAGAAAATACCCACTTTCCCAAAGTGGTATTTTCGAACACAGAATATAGAAATAACCCTCACTAAAAGATGTACGTTAATATTCTGAGCTCAGGCATACCAAATTCGACTTTCCACTTTACAAGCTGCTTCCGTGGGTGGCGCAATCAGCGCTGCAGGCCCACCAGCAGCATTTGGTCTAACAGCCCTGGGCACGCACGGTGCACGATACTAGAGACTAACAGGTAAACCAAATGAGCCAATTTGGGGAACATCAATTCATACAGTCAATTTACCATAGGGAGCATTCGCGCTGTGGCACGGAATGGCCGTGGCACAGCGCCCAGAGCATCTAATACCAGCAAACACAGAGGAGACAAAAAGCGAGAAATGGAGGGGAGACCCACGCCAATGGTGCCAGGTCTAACAATGGCCAATCCATGTGTCTTCAAAATAATTTAGTATAGGTGCCAATTTTTCTTCATTTGCTGTAAAATATTCAGATTCAGTAATTGAAGTGTAGTATTCGTCTACACTGTCAGGAGGAACAAAGCAAAGTGCAGTTAGTTTTTTGAGTTCAAACTGTAGTTTACTGTCTGATATATAATCCTCAATTAAGGATGTTTTTTGAAGTTTGCGCCAAAATATGCCTGAGAAAAGTGAAAGAAACATCCTTGAATTTGGGTTTCTGGATAGGTTTTGTAATTGTATTAATCATAGATATTTCAAAGTCAATTATTACTTTTCTAGGGCTTTTGTTAGATGTTTTAGATTTTATCACTGATAAAAATTCAGTGTATGTTGAGGATTGTTTATCAGGCAGTAAACTGTATACTAAGGGAATTACTGTATTGTTAATGTATGCATGAATAGTGCATAATTGGTTGAATGGATGGGGCGTGGTTTTAAACGTTCCATCCATCATCCAAATATCATTGTTTTCTAACCGTACTAAATCTTGTGGTGTGCTGAATATTAGGATTCTCTTTTGAGCGTTTTCGTTATCATGCAATAGGAAAGGTTCATTAGAAGCAGTAACAGAGAGTTCAGGTGGAATTATAATGTCAGAGTATGTTTGGGGTGTTACTCTGTGTGGGTTACTTGTCTGTTTTTGATGTTGAATAATTCTTCTCAAATTAGGTATTGTGGGCATACTACTTGCAACATGTGGGGGAATTTGTTGTGATACCTCCCTTTAAAGTGAACCACAGGGTTCATTGGAGGTGGATGAAATATCTTTAATTTCATTTATTCTTTCACGAACTTCAATCTCCATTTCAGAGGCAGAGTGATTATGGTCTGTGGTCCTTAAAACAGTGTCACCAAGAGTAACCGCTCTGCCTGTGCAATGGGTTGAGTAATATTGCACACACCTCCAATGACATCTGGGTTCAGATAGTCTCTCCTTACAATAAACATACCCACTATGGTTCAGCAGCCTGTTCCCTCTTTTGCTTTGGATGTATTTTGCTTCTTTGGATGGTGTTGCCATTTTTTTCTGTAAAGAGAAGAAAGAAATAAACAATGTTATTTATTTAAAATTTAGTGATATATACCTGTTTAGAGGGAAAATGACAGTATGTTTATATTAGTTTTTTCATAGTTTACAATGTATGCATTTTCAATATCTGGTTATTGTTTTTATTTTGATGTATCTCTATTTTTGTTGTATTTCATCATAAACAATCCTGCTTTATTGGGAGGAAGGAAATTTAATTAATTGTATAGGAAAACAAATCAATTTATCTTACCTTTGAATTAGATGCTGCAATGTTCTTTTGTTTTGGAAAATTAGTTGTGGTTTTCTGTGTTTCTGAAAATAAAAATATATTTTGAGTTTTATTAGGTATATGTAGTTTACTGGTGAAGTTTCCTAGTGAGAATACAGTAGTTCTTTATATTTGTTGGCTTTTGTTTTTGTAATCTTACCTTTATAAAAAAAATTAGGTTGTTTTTCCTTTTATTTAATACTTTGAATTGTTTTGTGGTCTGAAAAAGATTACAGAAAATTAATGTTAGTGTATTAAAATTTGTTACCCAATTTCTCTGAAATATAATAGCACATTTTTGGTTAAGGGACAATATAATCGTGTTTTATAATTATATACAATGAACTTTTTTTGATGCCAAGACTTAAATTTGTGTTTATCTGTCAACATTTCTTATTCAATTATAATCAATTTATTTACCTGTTATATGTCTTTTTATGTGGGAGATAAAATATTATTTTCTGGAAAATAATTTCAGTACAGTTTAAAATGTAAATAATTATTGATGTGGAAATTACCTTGCTTTGGTTTGTTTTTTTCTTATTGTTTGAAGGTTTGAAAGCTGGAAAACAAAATTGAACATTGTTAATATTTTATGTTGATGATGTATTTTGTGTTTGTATATTTTCTCATTTATTTGCTTCTTCTTAGTTAGTTATATTTGAGAGAATTACCTTGGTATATGATTTTGCTGCTGTCCAGTGGATTTTGAGATTTATTTGTTGAGATGTTGTTTATTTTTGATGTTGTATTGCAGTAATCTGTTGATATAAAAAAAAATGAGAGTAGGAATAGTAATTTTAACTTTTTTATATTATGCATGTTTATTGAAAGAAGCAGCTTTTGGAGTAAGAATATTTCTTTTAATCTCATCACTATCCAGCATTTTCTTTGAGTCAAGCATATTTTAGAGTAGGTATAGTAATATAAATATACTAGTATTATGCACATTTTCTGAATAAAGCACCTTTTGGAGTTGGAATAGTTATTTTAACCTAAACACTATCCAGCATTTTCTGTGAGGCAAGCACCCTTTGGAGTAGGAATAGTAATTTTAACTTACTACTATCCTGCACATTTTCTGAATCAAGCACCTTTTGGAGTTGGAATAGTTATTTTAACCTAAACACTATCCAGCATTTTCTCTTAGGCAAGCATCTTTTGGAGTTGGAATAGTAATTTTAATCTAAACACTATCCAGCATTTTTTGTGAGGCAAGCAGCCTTTGGAGTAGGAATAGTAATTTTAACATGCTACTATCCTGCACATTTTCTGAATCAAGCACTTTTTGGAGTTAGAATAGTTATTTTAACCTAAACACTATCCAGCATTTTCTCTTAGGAAAGCATCTTTTGGAGTTGGAATAGTAATTTTAACATAAACACTATCCAGCATTTTCTGTGAGGCAAACACCCTTTGGAGTAGGAATAGAAATTCTAACATACTACTATCCTGCACATTTTCTGAATCAAGCACCTTTTGGAGTTGGAATAGTTATTTTAATCTAAATACTAACCAGCATTTTCTCTCAGGTAAGCAACTTTTGGAGTTGGAATAGTTATTTTAACCTAAACACTATCCAGCATTTTCTCTTAGGCAAGCATCTTTTGGAGTTGGAATAGTAATTTTAATTTAAACACTATCCAGCATTTTCTGTGAGGCAAGCATCCTTTGGAGTAGAAATAGTAATTTTAATATATTATTGTTGTGCATATTTTCTGAGTCAAGCACCTTTTGGAGTTGGAAAAGAAATTTTAATTTAAACACTATCCAGCATTTTCTCTTAGGTAAGTATTTTTTGGAGTTGGAATAGTTATTTTAACCTAAACACTATCCAGCATTTTCTCAGAGGAAGCATCTTTTGGAGTTGGAATAGTAATTTTAACATAAACACTATCCAGCATTTCTGTGAGGCAAGCACCCTTTGGATTAGGAATAGTAATTCTAACATACTACTATCCTGCACATTTTGTGAATCAATCACCTTTTGGAGTTGGAATAGTTATTTTAACCTAAACACTATCCAGCATTTTTTGTGAGTCAAGCATCCTTTGGAGTAGGAATTGTAATTTTAACATAGTACTATCCTGCACATTTTCTAAATCAAGCATCTTTTGGAGTAGGAATAGTTATTTTAACCTAAACACTATCCAGCATTTTCTCTCAGGCAAGCACCGTTTGGAGTTTGAATAGTTATTTTAACCTAAACACTATCCAGCACTTTTTCTTAGGCAAGCATCATTTGGAGTAGGAATAGTAATTTTAACCTAAACACTATCCAGCATTTTCTGTGAGGCAAGCACCCTTTGGAGTAGGAATAGTAATTTTAACTTACTACTATCCTGCACATTTTCTGAATCAAGCACCTTTTGGAGTTGGAATAGTTATTTTAACCTAAACACTATCCAGCATTTTCTCTTAGGCAAGCATCTTTTGGAGTTGGAATAGTAATTTTAACCTAAACACTATCCAGCATTTTCTGTGAGGCAAGCACCCTTTGGAGTAGGAATAGTAATTTTAACTTACTACTATCCTGCACATTTTCTGAATCAAGCACCTTTTGGAGTTGGAATAGTTATTTTAACCTAAACACTATCCAGCATTTTCTCTTAGGAAAGCATCTTTTGGAGTTGGAATAGTAATTTTAACATAAACACTATCCAGCATTTTCTGTGAGGCAAACACCCTTTGGAGTAGGAATAGAAATTCTAACATACTACTATCCTGCACATTTTCTGAATCAAGCACCTTTTGGAGTTGGAATAGTTATTTTAATCTAAATACTAACCAGCATTTTCTCTCAGGTAAGCAACTTTTGGAGTTGGAATAGTTATTTTAACCTAAACACTATCCAGCATTTTCTCTTAGGCAAGCATCTTTTGGAGTTGGAATAGTAATTTTAATCTAAACACTATCCAGCATTTTTTGTGAGGCAAGCAGCCTTTGGAGTAGGAAGAGTAATTTTAACATGCTACTATCCTGCACATTTTCTGAATCAAGCACTTTTTGGAGTTAGAATAGTTATTTTAACCTAAACACTATCCAGCATTTTCTCTTAGGAAAGCATCTTTTGGAGTTGGAATAGTAATTTTAACATAAACACTATCCAGCATTTTCTGTGAGGCAAACACCCTTTGGAGTAGGAATAGAAATTCTAACATACTACTATCCTGCACATGTTCTGAATCAAGCACCTTTTGGAGTTGGAATAGATATTTTAATCTAAATACTAACCAGCATTTTCTCTCAGGTAAGCAACTTTTGGAGTTGGAATAGTTATTTTAACCTAAACACTATCCAGCATTTTCTCTTAGGCAAGCATCTTTTGGAGTTGGAATAGTAATTTTAATTTAAACACTATCCAGCATTTTCTGTGAGGCAAGCATTCTTTGGAGTAGAAATAGTAATTTTAATATATTATTGTTGTGCATATTTTCTGAGTCAAGCACCTTTTGGAGTTGGAAAAGAAATTTTAATTTAAACACTATCCAGCATTTTCTCTTAGGTAAGTATTTTTTGGAGTTGGAATAGTTATTTTAACCTAAACACTATCCAGCATTTTCTCAGAGGGAAGCATAGTTTGGAGTAGAAATAGTTATTTTAACCTAAACAATATCCAGCATTTTCTCACAGGCAAGAACTCTTTGGAGTAAGAACAGTGATTTTAATACATTATTATCAGGCACATTTTCCGAATCAAGCAACTTTTGGAGTTGAAATATTTATTTTAACGTAAACATTATCCAGCGTTTTCTCACAAGCAAGCACCCTTTTTGCACATTTTCTGAGTCAAACACCTTTTGGAGTTGGAATAGTTAATTTAACTTAAACACTATCCAGCATTTTCTCACAGGCAAGCACCCTTTGGAGTAAGAATAGTAATTTTAATACATTATTATCCTGCACATTTTTATAATCAAGTGTAAGAAAATGTTTAAATGGAAACATTATTTTAACTTTGAATATATTTTGTAAAGTGAATAATAATTATTTTTTTGGTGAAGTCTCGTCCGTTTTAGCATTATTTACTATAAAAAAACTATTTTACATTTTGTTTTAAACGAGAAAAAAAAATATGTTGACTTACTTTTGATATATATTGTCCCAAATAGAGTATTTAGTAAAGTTGGTTGGAGGTTGTAAAGTTTTGTAACAAACTGAAAAAATTTTTTGGGGAATTTAGTTTATTTGCGTCTCTAAAAACGTGTTAAGTAGCTATACATTTCTATAGTTTGTACTTACTTTGAGTTTTAGCTGGCTTTCTTCGACGAGTAGAATTTGCAAAGTGTAATCCCGCGTGCAGTCTCTGGTAATTAAGTAACTACAATTTTAAAAATGGTGGATGGCTCCTTTTATACGTTTTGTTATCTTGAACGTTATTTGAAAGTAAAATATGTTTTGCGTTTAATTTTTGTTTGTGTTTTTAATGGTGTGTGAGAATATAAATAATTATTTTATGTTACTTTTCGTATCTTTTTATTTTAGTAGGTTTTAACACCCGTTTTGGCTATTTCCGGGTCACAGTAATTTAATTGAAAGAGTTGTAGGACTTTTTTTTCGTATTTGTAAAACTGAACTTTTTTGTTGTTGGTATTAGTTGTGTATTATACTGTTTTTGTTATGTGAAAATTTACGATATATTAATAGTAGTTTAATTTGTGTTATTAAGTAGTGTTTTCATGTTTGTGTATTTTTTTGTGTTTACATAATAAAAATTTGAAAATGTTGGTTAAATGTATGTTGTTAAAATGTCATAAATAAATTAGTTTATATTAATTTAAGTTTTATGTTTAATTTATATGTGTATTATGCATTTTGGAAATGTTTATTAAAATTATAAAGTAAAAGAAAAAAACTGAAAAAAGTACTCGAGTATTAATTTTGTTATCCGAGTATTTTTTTAACATTGGGTAATTTAATTAAATATTGTGTTATAAAATAGTATGTGTTGTAGCAATTATTTTAATAAATTTATATAAATTGTATCTAAATTTTTAATATTAACCTCGAGTATTAATTTTAATACTTGAGTATTAATTTTAATGCTTGTGTATTAATTTTAATTATTTACGTTTTAATACACTTCCCCACCCAAAACCCTTGTTTTCCCTGCATCCCGCTCCAGGGGTTTATTATACAAAAAATATATATATATTGCGTTGTAAATGTGTGCGTTGTTGTAGTATTCGTTGTAATGGATCATTCAATTTATTATACTACATTTGCGTTGTAATGGTATGCGTTGCAAAAACTTGCGATGTAATGGTAGTTGCGTTGTAAAAGTTGCATTGTAAAAGCATGCGTTGTATTTGTTTACGTTGTAACGTCATATACTCCATCTGGGCATACCCGTCCCACTCGGGGTGACAAATGCAAAAAGAACAATTGATGGACAGAATGCTGAACAATTTCAAACATTCAACCAAGTACAGAGATCTGGGCCAGAATCCATAGTTTTTTTGGTCCCCAAGCCATTCTAGTTTAAACCCAGCCATGTGCAAATCTGTCTTGACCCTGCTCCCCATGGGAACAATTGAGCCCGAACTGCCAGGCCAAGTCCTCCCTGGACCGGAAAAAAGCATCCTGGGACCAGTTGCAGGGTATCACCCCTCATCCCCCAGGCTAGCTTGACTCCAGTGGCATGGAGAGCACGGGACCCACCCCGGGTGTGTGAGTAGGTGTGTGAGTGACTGTATACGTAACTGAGTGGCTGTGTGAGTGGCTGTATGGGAGAGGGAGTGGGTGTGTGAATGGCTGTATGGGTGAGTGAGTAGCTGTTTGAGTGTGTTGTATAGGTAAGTGAGTGGGTGTTATTGGCTGTATTGGAGAGTGAATGTCAGGGTGAGTGAGTGGGTGTGTGAGTGATTGTATGGATGCATGAATGGGTATGTAAGTGGTTCTGTGTGTATGAGTGGGTGTGTGAGTGGCTGTATGGGTGAGTGAGTGGCTGTGTCAGTGGCTGTGTCAGTGGCTGTATGGGTAAGTGAGTAGGTAAGTGAGTAGTTGTTTTGATGAGTGAGTGGCAGAGTGAGTTGCTGTATGGGTGAGTGTGTGGGTACCTGTATGAGTGGATGAGTGGCTGTCTGAGTTTCTGTATGGGTGATTGAGTGGGTGTGTGAGTGGCTGTAAGGTTGCATTTTGTGGGTCTGCAAGGGTCTATATGTCTGTATGAATGGATGTGTGAGTGGCTGTATTGGTGAATGAGAGGGTGCATGAGTGGTTGTATGAGTGAGTGGTTGTGTGAGTGGCTGCTTGGGTGAGTGGGTCTGTGAGTGGCTTTATGGATGAGTGAGTTGTTGTATGAGTACTTATATGGGTCTGTGAAAGGGTATGTGAGTGGTTGTGTGAGTGGGTGTATGAGAGGTTGTATAGGGGTGTGAGTGGATATGTGGATGATGTAATCAGTGATGTCATTTGAGATGACATCAGTGATGTCACTGACCATGTCATCAGTGATGTAATATGTGTGGTCATAAGCAGTGCATTGCAGGGGTGTAAGTTATAGTTCGCTCACGGAACTATAACTGCTGAATTTGACTGGTTTTGTACGAGTGAAATCTGAGCCTAACTATAACATTCATGTAACCTTTGTTTTTTTTAGTGAATTTCTGAAGTTTAGTTAATTCTATTTCTTAACCATAACATCCCTGCAACCTTTGTTTTTTTCAGCAAATTTCTAAGTTTTTTTATGTTGTTTCCTAACTATAACGTCACTGTAACCTTTGTTTTTTTAAGTGAATTTCCAAGGTTACTTTAATTTTATTTACTAACTGTAATGACAGTGAGTGTCTAAGTGGTGCATGAGTGTCTCAGCAGGTCTGTGAGTGGGTGCATGCGTGTCTAAGTATATCTGTCAGTGAGTGTACAAGCTTTAGTGGGTCTGTGAGTGGGTGCGTGAGTCTCTGAGTGGGTCTGTGAGTAGCTGCATGAGTGTCTAAGTGGGTCTGTGAGTGTCTGAGTGGGTCTGTGAGTGAGTGCATGAGTCTCTGAGTGGGTTTGTGAGTGGGTGTATGAGTTTCTCATTAGTTCTGTGAGTGGGTCTGTGAGTGGGTATGTGTCTGAGTGCTCTCTGATTTGCCCTCTTCTGCTCTGTTTTGCCTTTTCTGCTTGTTTTTTGCCATCTATTTTACCTTTCCTGCAAATTTTTCTGCCCTTGCTTTTGCCCTCTTCTACTCTGTTTTGCCTTTCCTGCTTGTTTTTCTGCTGTCAGTTTTGCCTTTTTTGCTCAGTTTTCTGCCCTCTGGTTTACATTTCCTGATCGTTTTCTCTCCTCTGTTTTGCCTTTTCTGATCGTTTTTCTGCACTCTGTTTTGCCTTTTCTGATCGTTTTTCTGCCCTTTGTATTCCTTTTTTTCCCCCTCTAAAATGGGGAGGCAGCCACTATAATTGCTATGGGGAGGGGGATTGCCGATTTTGATCTCGGGGACCCATCCCTTGGGGCCCACCATAATTCAATGGGGGCGGGGGCAGTTCTGATAGGTGTCACGTATCAGGCGTTAGATTAGCGCATTTCAGTCATGGTCCCCGCATTACCACATCCACACTTTAACATCACGCATTCCATGCTTCATGAGCTCTGGCCCTAAAATTGCTCAAGAAGCACTGCATGTGTATGATGTTGTGAGTGAACATGTGTCACTTGTTTGGGAAGCTGATGCAGCCTGCATGACCTGCCCTAGATCAAGGAGAGGTTATGCACGTGAGGGACACAGCGCTGACTGGACGCCACTAATCAGGTTTGTTACGGTCTCCTCCAACATTCCTGATATGCTATAGTGGCTGATGGGGCCCCTGCTCCCGGGTTTATCTGCAAGCCTGTACAGTCTGAGGGGCCACTGCTGCCTCTAGCAACGTCTCTTATTGAAGTGCTGTACGCTTGGACACAGTCACTCTGCACAGACAGGTGAGTAGAGCACCATGAAGCTTACTGTATTTTCATGTTATGCCATCCACTGCAGCTCAACCAGAAATAATTACAAAAATGTCTATGGAAGTGAGTAGACCTCTTTCTGAAACAATAAATTCCATTGCTTTTGGTTCTAGATATTACTGTGAAACTAGATAAATATTTTTAACTTGGGTATCAAATCTGTGGTTTATTTTGTTCGGTTTTAAATGAAATGCAAGCGGGGAGGCCTGACGGGAATTAATCTTGTCTTAAGATATCTGCTTCCATTTCCTTTAAAACTTAACTTTGGTTTCTAGCTGAAATGCAGCACATGGCCAACAAAGGGCACAGGCTGGTACAGCACATTGCGCCAATACTGCCGCCCTTCCTAGGCAACTGTTGTTTCTTATCAGGTACTAAGAGCCTGATTTCGATCTTGGCGGATGGGTTACTCCATCACAATGGTGACAAATTTCCTGTCCGCCGAAATATAAATCCCATTATATCATAAGGAATTTATATTTCGGTAGCCGGGATATCCGTCACTGTTGTGACGAAGTAACCTGTCCGCCAAGATCTAAAGCAGGCCCAAAGTTATCTTCTCATGAACTCTGTCACAATGTATCAAAAACAACAACATCTCTCCACGTGACAAACATTTTTCTGTTTGTTGTAAACCTGTAACAGTATATGCACAGAGACATAAACAGTTCTGCTCAGTCCACTTCCTGTGTCCCATATACTTTAAAAGGGCACATGTGCTCTGTGTAAGGGATTTCATCTCATGTCAGTGTTCACAGTGTGATAGAAAGTCTTAACTGTTAACACATTTCAAATATACTCATACTATGTGACACTGAGGTGGCTGGTCTAGTCATGCTTGCTCCTCCTTGGTCATCTAAACCGCATGAACTCGCACCACCTGTCTAGCCTTTCCTAGTTTTAATTTAACCCCATTCTCCCATCCCCCGGGGCCTGTCCATGTTTCCATGGGTGCCCTGGAGCCTACCCAAGGCACCCAGTATGCTATGGGACTGAGGGGGAGACTCCAGGCCCCCGCGGTCCCAACCGGCTCCCTGCCTCATGCGGTAGCCGGCATTGCTATTGCACATAGGGAGCTGCTGGAAATGCAGCTCCCTGTGTGCAAGAGCAATAGTTTCATCTCTTTCCCTGCCCGCATGTCTGCGGGCAGGGAAAGAGATGAAGCCTCCGCTTCCAGCGGGCGGGAGCACTTTGACAGTTCCCACCCGTTGTAACCGGAGTGCTTGCTTTTGCTTGGTGGGAGCTGTCAGTTCCCGCCAAGTAAAAGCAAACAGCTATGTCCCGGGGGTGGGCACCACCGGGACATAGCAGGAGCCGGCCCTGGGGGGTGGCGGTCCCGAGGGCCATATATGGCTCCAGGAGTGGGGCAGCGTTGTCTTGTGCACGGGCCGGCCCCGGGAAGGTGATGGTACCCATGGCTGTATATGGCCCGGGAGGGGGTCCCATCCCACTTTTTAAAGTTATTTGCCATGGGGAGGTGGTAGTCCCCGGGGCCCAAGGGGACTGCGAGGCCCCCCATTACTTTCTGTTTAGCCCCAGGGAGGTGGTGGACCAGGGGCCAAGGGGTCCTCGCAGACCCCCACACAATTTTTTAATTAAAGCCCTGGGGAGGTGGAGGTCCCTGGGGCCCAGGAGGGGTCCCTGTAGCCCCCCACAATAATAAAAACATAAGCCCCAGGGCATAAAAATGCATCCCCTCCTTTTTTTATCAAATGTATGTACATTGCCCTGGGACCTAGCCCACCCGGGGGCTTTAGTATAAACAAGTGCTGGAGCCCGCGCTTGTTTTTGTTTTTTTGTTTTTTGCCATGAATTTGTCGCAATTTCTTTTTTTTCTTTTTTTAATTTTTTTTATTGAGCCAATAAATCAACATATATTTACATTGAGATCATTTGTACAGAAATAAATCAAAATGAGAGGGATCAAAGCATACTTCTTTACATTATATTAAACAATACAAATACAAATCGGGACCAACTAATAACACCAGAAGAGATCGAGGTAGCCCTAGAAATAAAGAAGAGCAAAGCATTTAAAAATAGTAGTATATCAAGCAGGTGAGGAGGTAACCAGGATATAAAATCATATAACAGGAATTGTAACTTATATTTAACAATTATATAAATTTATATTATAAGCCGGACGTTGCACCACCGATTAACAAAATTGTAGTTATTTTAAATACTCCACTAGAGCCCCCCATATCTTATTGCCTAACCTATGTTTCTGTAGTCCCTTGAGGGCATAAAGACTGCATTCCAGGTTACATATAGCAAAAAATCTATTCCTCCACATTTCAAAAGATGGGGGTTGCTTCTCCATCCATAATGTCGCTATACAGAGTCTAGCTACCGCTACGGCTATAAATATGAGATACCTAAATTCATGCATGCCTTGTGCGGCTAATGATTCCTCCACTACACCCAACATCATCCCCGTAGATGTAATCACAATTGGTGTCCCGGTCACCTCTGTCAAACCAGTCTCAATTTTATTTATCAGTTGTCTCAAGTCTGGACATTCGAAAAACATATGTAAACTATCAGCTTGACCTGCTCCACATCGCCTACATTTTCCCTCGTTTACCCCCCCCCATCGTGCAATTATGGCGGGCGTGTAGTATAAATTGAACATAGTTTTAAAATGTTGTGATTTAAGGCTAGAAGAGACCAAAATTTTGTCTGCCAATGCAATTGATTTTTGTAGAATATTCCCTCCCAGGTTTAGTCTATTGTTCCACTTAAGATTTTGTGTTTCCAGATCATCCCCTTGCAATTCAATAAGGCTCTGATATAGAGTGCCAATCCGCGCGTACTTCCTGATTGCCTCCAATAGATTACTTTTATTAGCCAGATCAGTTATATCTACTCTCTTAGTTAAATAATCTCGTATTTGTAGATATTTTAAAAAATCAGTTTTGGATAGATCATACTTGGATAACAGCGAGGAATAGGTCTTCAAACTATTATTGTCGACTAAATCCCCCAAAGTCGTAAGTCCCTTCCGTCTCCATCTAGCTATAACAATATCGGAAAAAATAAGAGGGGGTAATGCTAAGGAGGAGGTGGGTGTATAAAAGTTAAGTTTACCGATCTTCAGATGTTTTCGAATTTGTAACCATGCTTTGTGAGTTGCTTGGAGCACCTTGAATCTGGTTTTCTTATAATAGCTGGGCTCTAAATTAAAAAAAACGTTTCTCTCTGTTTTTGACCCCAACAGCATCTGAAAGATATTCGGGAACTCTTCTAACTTTCCCTCCCCTTCCCCGACCAACAGGATGCCCATTTGTTGTAATAAGCACGCCCAATAATAAAACAAAAAGTTTGGAACAGCCCACCCACCACAGGATCGTGGTAAGATCATATATCTCATTGCTCGCCGGGGTTTGCCTTTTACCCAGAGGAAACTACTACAAATAGATTGCAGCTTCTGAAGTTGCTTCAGAGTAAGTTCCAGGGGGACACATCTGAAATAATACAGTACTTTAGGCAGAACATCCATTTTCAAAACATTACATCTACCAACAATTGATAAATGCAAACCTTCTATTCTATACAGATCCTTTTTTATTTTCTGTATCAAAGGATCCCAGTTAGATAGCACCATCTTATCCAGACATGCATTTATACGAATCCCCAAATATGTGGCCTCCTCTGTAACCCTAGAGTCGTTAAACCGTGCTTGCTCTGTGCAAATTATTTGCGTTTTGGTTATGTTTAATTTAAATCCAGATCTCTCCCCAAATATAGCAGCTAGACATTCAATCTCTCTCAAAGTTTGATTTGGATCAGGTGAAATAACCGCTATATCATCTGCGTATGCTAATATGGTAACCTCCAGTCCAGGTCTCACCATCAACGCATTTAATCTATTTTCCAAAAGATTCAAAAAAGGATTGATATATAGAGCAAATAATAGAGGGGAGCAAGGACAGCCTTGTCGGGTACCTCTTGATATTATGACAGAATCAGACTCAAGCCCCAACGCACATATTTTTGCCTTAGGTGACCTATACATAGTCTGAAGAGCTTGAATAAATCCAGAACCAAACCCCTGCCATCGCATTGTTGCCCATAAAAACTCCCAGGAGACACGGTCAAACGCTTTCTCTGCGTCGAGTAACACCACGCCACATGGTGCTTCCCGTACATCAGCAGAATCCAACATAGTGACTACCCTGCTGACGTGGTTGACCGTGCCTCTTCCTGGAATGAAGCCGTGTTGACGATTAGAAACTAGAGGAGTTAAAACACGAGAAAGGCGCTTAGCCAGAATTTTTGCATATATTTTCCCATCACAGTTTAGTAATGAGATGGGCCGATATGATCCCGGCAACATATTTGGCTTATCTTTTTTTTTAAAGATAACTATACTAGCTTCATCCCATGATGCAGGGGCGTGTCCTTTCTGTGCCTCGCGAAGAACTGTGAGCAAGTCTAGCTGTATCTCCGCTGGAAAAGTTTTATAAAATTCAAGCTGGAGCTTATCAGGCCCTACAGCTTTCCCTGTTGCCAAAGCTCCCACCGCCTCTATTAATTCTTCCAGGGTTATAGGTTCTTCTAAATGTGCACTATCTGCCACATTAAGTATTTTCCTGTGTGGGTCCTTATAGAATTCTTTAGATCCATCCTGGTTCAAATGCTCCTCTGTATAAAGTCCCTCATAAAAAACTCTGAAAACTTCTAAGATCTCTACCGGTGTTTCTACAATTTTACCGTGAGCATCTTTGAATTGCAGTAATTGCATCCTTTATCTCTCTGCTTCTGATTTTCTTAGCCAGACACCTTCCGATCATCTCCCCATACTCATAACATTCCCTTCTAAATGTTTGATATTTACTAGCATTATCATTAGCCCATTCCCCATTTATCCTAGTCTTACAGCGTGCGACCTCAGTTTGTGCCTGATCAGGATTCACCTTTTCCCTCAAGGCTTGCATTAATGCAAGCTCCGCTTGTATAAGGTTATCGTAAAGTCCCTGAATAGTCTGTCTCTGCTGTTTCTGTACGTATAATCCAAAGCTTAAGATTTTCCCCTCTAAGTGTGGCCTTTAAGGCGTCCCACATAATACCATTATTAGTGGAATTCCGATTTATGGCGAGAAATTGTTTTAACCACTGCCTTATATGACAGACAAACTTATTGTTAAACAGCAATTTTCGATCAAAGGAGAAGGCCCCCTGACCCGGGTTATTCCTTGTATTTTAATCTTTAATAATAATGGATTATGATCCGAGGAAATTATTGGATAAATCTGTATTTGTGCCTTGGAGAGGGCTGTTTTGGTAACCAAAAAATAATCAAGTCTTGCTAACTTCTGATGCGGGCAGGAGAAGTGTGTATATCCAGGATCACATTGATTTAGTCTGGCCCAAACATCATCTAACTCATGCTCATACATAAGTTGCTGTACAGCTTTATAAACCTTGGGTTTTTGACCATAATATTTTCCTCCTAGTGGGCCCTGGGTAGTTTCCTGTAGTTGAATATTAAGATCCCCGCAAAGAATCAGGGGAGATGCCCATGAGGCTAATTCTATATTCAAGTGATCTAATATCTGAGCTTCATCATGATTTGAGCCATATATCGAGCAAATTGTAAACTTTTTATTAGAAACAACACATTCAACAATTACCCAGCACCCATATTTGTCTGATAGGCACTTCCCTACCACTAGATTACTCCTTCTGGCCAAAATGGCCACCCCTCTTGTTGTAGTCCCTTGTGACATGCATGCCAATAATGCATACCCTAGTTCTGTAAGCACCTTCTGCTTGATCCAGGGAATATGGGTCTCTTGGAGACAAACAACATCAGGTGACATATTTTTAATTTCTTGAGCTACCCTTTGCCGCTTGGCCCTCTTGTTAAGGCCCCGAACATTAAAAGAACATACCGTCAACATACTCGTCATTAACCTACTTCGACACTAGCAAACCAACTCCCTCTCTCCGAAAATACCAAATAATTTCTTCTCATTTGCATAAACTTATTTATTGGCTTTTTTACCCCATATTTTAGTCCCTGTGCCCCCCGGCAGCCACCCCCCCTAGTGCCCCACCCCTTTGTCTCTTCTGCCAGCAGAGGGCCCCCCCTATCCACCCATCCATAGAGACTGCAAGACCCATGGGTCTCGGATGATGGAGAGCCCTCCCCCCTTGCAGACCGCCCCCCTTCCCTCCGAGTTCTGCCCCCCATTACGCTATTGGGTCCAAATATTTAGGATCAGCACGACAAACATATAAATGCATAAAAAACTGACGACAAAGTTAAACATTTTCCCCCCCACATATTGCAGATATATAAGTATAGCAGCCGTCTATTATGAATAAGTAAAACCATCATAGGTTCATAAATTTAGGGTTTAATGTCTTGGAGATATTCCTTAGCCTTGACCGCAGAAGTAAAGAACCGGGTATTATCCTTGTGTATGACCTTAAGTTTGGCAGGGTTCAGAAGGAACGCTTGAGCCCCTTTAAGCTGAAATTGGGAAATTAGTTGCCGAAGCTGCCATCTCTTCTCCACTGTTTGATGGCAGTAGTCAGGGCGAACAAAGAAGTCAAACCCATTCCCCCTTCTCTTTCTATCTGGCCTTGGCAGATCGTACAAAGCCTGTCGAGATAAAAAGTTAGACAAAGCAATAAGAATTGCTCTAGGCTGAGCAGGCTTACTGGTTGCCTGATTGACATTCTGCCGAAAGGGGAAGCGATGGGCCCGTTGCACCTCCATGCCCCATGCCCATTGTGTTAACTCTGGGAAAGCTTCTGTGAACAACTCTACCACAAATTTATGTGGATCAGATCCCTCGATTCCTTCAGGAACTCCCAAAATTCTCAGATTATTTCGGCGGAGTCGATTTTTCATATCTTCAAGCTTCCAGGCCATGTCACTGCGCTGCATTGTTAAGTCGTCGGTCACCGCTTTTTGAGCATTCATTTCATCCTCGAGATTAGAAATCCTATTCTCGGCTTCCGTTATCCGTTCAGCGAATTCAGAGCAGGTTTTGGCCACCCGCCGAAGTGAGTTTTGCAGTTTACGACATGCTCCCTGTGTCTTCTGGCTCTCTACTCGAGTTTCCTGTCTATGTGACATTATTGTCTCATAAATAACAGCCAAAGAAATTTCTTCTGTATGGTCTGGTGATTCATGCTGCCCTTGTCGCATTACCTCTGAAGTCTCAGTTGGACCTGGCTTAGCTATTAGAGGCAGTTTTTGGCTGGATGGGGTAACTATATCAGACACCTCCCTTTGTATTGCCATTGGTGTTTTTTTTCGTATAGTATCTTGGCCGGAGTTCATAATCCAGATCACCGGAGACTCATCTTGACATATACTGCTGGTCTCGCTCCACCGTCCGCTCGGGAAACCGGCGGGGCCATCAGATACTTGTACCGACTCATCAGCTGAAGAGTTCGATTGATCGGACAGTGAGAAAAAATGATCACCCACTTCTGCTTCACACATCTCTTGTGCCTCCTGCGTATTACTCTGATCGACCTGCTCAGCCTGATCTCCCATTAACGGTAAATCACAAACCCTGTTATCCAGCACTGATTTATCTAAAGCTGATTTATCGGTATATACCCTGTGTTCTGCCCTTGACACACTGAGGGTTGCAACACCCTGTCCCACTCCCCCATCACCGGCTCCCAGGGTATTTGATAGACAGTGTCCCCCAGCTCTCCAAAGTTAGATTTACTCCCTGCTGCCTCCGAGGTATTATCAATAGCATTAGTGCTCACAGAGCTCACCTCATCCCAGCATGCAGCCTCGTATGTATGATCCGTTCTGGGCACATCAGAGTTACTATTCCCTTTCCTGGCGGTAAGAAAAATAGCAGGAGTGACTTTCTTCCCAGATCCTGCTGTTCGCCTATTCCCATTTGTCACCTTACTTCCTGGATCAGCTGCAGCCTCTCCCTGTCGTTGTGAGTCTTGGGTGCTTCCTGCCTGCTTCGAAATCCCAGGCATTGCAGAGGCTCCACCACGCTGCTTGGCTACTCGCATGCCCTTGGGAGGCATCGCCGCTCCAGCCGCTCCACACAACGAGCCCGCAGTTGTTTGGTGTGTCCACCGGACCGAGAAGCCCACCAGCTGCAGGAGTCGAGCCCAGGATCCTGTAAAAGATGATCGCTGGAGCGTAAGTATACACCAGAACATATCCCCCATGTACAGCGCCCTGCAATCTGCCGCTTTCGACCTCAGATTACGATGGCATTTTCCGCCGTCCGGCAGAGCCCAGAGAGAGATAGTGGAGGGCGGTCAGCTGCGGGTGCTCACTCGGCCACGGACGCGGCCGCCATCTTGCCCCCAAATTCATCGCAATTTCGCTGCAAATGTTTTTTTTAAAAACTGCTTTTTGCCCTGGCCCTTTTCTTTTTTTTTTTTGCATTGTTTTGTGGGATTCAGCTGAAAAAAAGTCCCAAGATGGCTGCCAACACTACCTGATTGAAGTGTTGGTCGCCAATCAGAGCTCAGCAGATCTCTGCACTAGCTTGTCCTTATTTGCAAAGACTTTGCGATCATAGATATTCAAATTTGAATTTCCTTCAATATCTTGCAAACTACTGAATGGATTTACACCGAATAACAAAAAGCACAATCTGCAGACCAAACACTAGCTTTCTATCAAATTTGGTGTAATTCTGTCCAGCGGTTCAGGCTGCAGGCGTGTCTAAAGAGTCTATGGGAATTTACATGGGAAACACACTTTTTTTGACACCCCCTTTTCTCAGCCTCTACTTGACTGGCTCACCCCGAAACTTTCCTTGCTCAACAAGAATCACTGGGGCACTTTTTTTTAAAAAAGTTCATGAAGATTCGTCAAAAGACACCAAAGATATAGGCAAGTCAAAAAACGCTTTTCCTATGGAAACATGGTCCTAACTACAACTACCTACTAGAGACTGCCAGTAGTTTGTGTGTGTATATATATATATATATATATATATATATATATATATATATATATATATATATATATATATATACCTTCTGGCGGTTGCCAGTAGGTAGTTATAG